>CAJHQQ010004888.1:0-22643 GCA_905132885.1 Moricandia moricandioides | reverse complement strand
AGCCAAGCTGTTTATGGTCTGAACCTATCACGTACTGATCTAGTCTGAGTTAGGATAAACTGTTAAGTTATGTCTTGAACCGAGCTGATTAGATCTAAGTTAAACTCCTTCATAACCGAATTGTTTGGATGGATGATCATGTTTCTGAACTGCTTATTTCAGGTCCGTCCAGCCTTGTACAAGAACGTTTCAAGACTTGTCTAAATCAGTTTCAAGACCAATCTCTAGGTGAGTCTAGGGTGATGTGGTGTTAGATCACATATGTGTGTGTGATTGAATGGAATAAAACTATATCGGTTAAGTAGTAAAGTCTTTTGATCCTTTGAAAATGTGTGGTGTTTACTTAATGTAAACACTTAACACTTCAAGAAATATTTGAAAGTACACACTGAGGTTAACCCACTTCTTAGTACTTGTTCTCAAGTATTAATTATAAGTATAAATAATGTATGGATTAATTATAAAATAATTAAGGAATTAAGTATTAAGTGAAAACTCATTATTAAATCACTATCTCTAAATTCTCGCATTACCGTGACTTGGTCCTGCGAATAGAACAAGGTCATGAAGACACGATGATGGGGTAGCACCCTGGAGGCCGTGTACTGCATGACGATGCAGTCTCGAATGTTCATTAAGACGTTCGAGGATGATGGTAATGCTAACTCACTACTCTCGGTTAGCCTTTGTGATTTGTCAAGTTTAGTATATATATTGTAATTATAATTGAAGTGATGAAGGGCGGGTAACAAGGAAGTGATAAATAAAATGAGATTCACATTGATGAAAATATATTAAAGTAAAAATCAAGTACTTGTATGTACATGTTTATTCTTTGATGATTGTTCGATTGTACTATTGATTGTGTAGTGATCTAGATTCACTGGGTAAAATAGTTACTCATGTCTCATTGTTGTGTGTGCAGGTAACCACTAGTTTGGAGACCTCTTCTTTTTGGACGGAAAGAACGGCCAACCAGCGGTAGTATTTTGTTTTCCTTGCAACGTATCTTTTGTTGTATATTTACTTAAAACGTTGTTGGGCGTTAGGCCGTAGGGTGAAATTGCAACACTTTGTAAGATGTTTAAAAGTAAGTAAATAATGTATAAAAGATGTTTATAAATCACGAGTACTCATATGATATTAGTCCTTGTCCGGGACGAACTAACTATCGGATACTCGGTCGGGTTGAAAACCCTTGGTCGATATCTGGTAGGAGCGTTGGTGTTCTCAAATTGCTAGTCCAAGGTGATCGGAATTTTTTTGTGAACCTCGGGTCGGCTTTCAGGGAACATCGACCGTGTCATTTTTGGTCATCTACGATCGGGGGTGTCACAATAACTCTCGTAATCAGATGATTAATCTCTTAGATCTTCAACATGCTGAAATGATACTGGTGGAGAAACCATAGCCTCTTCTGTCTCCAACTCATGGTATCCTCTTGGTGGTGCCTTCATAATAACATAACAAGGTGAGATTTCATCCTCTCTAGAGTAAAAAACATGTTTAGCTTGCGATGGTAGAATGTAAGGATCATTAAGAAATGATGATTGGTTCATATATAGATTCACAAGTGTGAATTCGTCTTCCTCTTTTACTCCTTTCCCTTTGTGAGCCCAACTACACTTAAACAGAGGAACCTAAAACATGTGGTATTCCAGAAAAATGATTCTTTAATCACGCCATAGTATGCTACTATGTCTGTCATTTGCTTAGAATCTTTGACACTAGCTCAACACATGGAAAATGCTTCATTTATAACTCCACTGTTCTGAGTCTTCCGCTTTGCATCATCTGTGTGGAATTGATGTCCATTGACTATGTACCCCTTGTATGTATGAGCAATATTTTCGGGTTCAAAATCTAGCCATATTAGCCTTTGCGAATGATCCTTCGAGTTATTTGGTATCTAACATGGCACATAAATCAAATTATAAGTCATTATCATAATCTATACACAACGAATGATTATGAAATAAAATGTCATTCTAACCTTTTCTTTGATCCACTGTGGAAACCTTTATGTATGGTATTTACACAAAGGGATTTATTTTCTTGCGCATCTTACATCCATAGCTTGTAATTCTTCTAAATGCAACCTGCTCTTCGTTAGATTAGTATCTGATATCAAAATATCTAATAGTCTATCCAATTACACTTACTCAACATAAGGATCCATGGCTGATGTATTCGTGAGGATATACCGATGAGCTATATATCTCTCCTTATATGTAAGTGTAACTTCAGTAGCTTTCTACAGTGGTCGGCGCCCATAAGGACATTTTTCAGTTGTCTTCACATCTTCATTCCTTGTAATTGCTCCTTCGACTGGAACGGATTTTTGAAGGAACTCCATACAAAATGCAATGCATTACCTGACAAGTAACCCTCGGCCATACAAGCTTCTGGTCTTGCAAAATTCTTGACATAAGCCTTTAGTGTCTTCATGTACCTAAATTTATATAAGTAAATATAAAGTGAATATCGTATACATACTAGTAGTTTATTATTGAAGTATTCAACAAAAACAACAAGTTTATCTCTCAAATGGATACATCCATCTGAAGTGTACATGGCCACCCAAGCGTGCTTCTCTTGCTAGATGTAGTGGAAGGTGAAACTTGATGTCAAACAGTGAAGGTGGAAAGAATATCTCTAGCTGTCACATTGTTTCCACAATCTCTCATTCCAGTGTACGTAGCTTTTCTGGATCAATGATAAAAAATGAGTCACTGCAATCCGTGGTCCTTTTGGTAGTAAGCATCTTAATGCCACATGAAACATATTCTGGATAAGAACATGATGGTCAGGTGACTTCATGCTGCCAATACCTGGAGGATCCAATGAGACACAATTGGAGATATTGGCACAATATCTATCAGGGACCCTGAACTTTGATAGCCTTCTGCAGAATTTTTTTTTTCTTCCTTTGAAAGCTAATATGCAGTTGGAGGCAAATAAGTCATCTTTCCACATATATATGTATGTAAGTTGCTTCTAATTCCCATGTCTTCTAAATTCTTCCTTGCTTTCAGGCTATTTTTTGATTTTGCACTATGCATCTGAATAGATAACAGTGCGTCTGATACATTACTTTCTACGTGCATAACATTTATGTTATGCCTCACAAACATATCATGCCATTTAGTGTACAAGTATTTATCAAAAATTGAATGTACATATTTTATATAAATTCACATACTGAAATTATCATTGAAAAGAAAACTAACCTTTTAATAAGTTAAGTCGAAGAATAGGTCTTTTCTTCCATCGCCAGACATCTTTGTCTTCTTCATACTCGTCAGCCGAAATACCATCATCATCATCATCATCATCATCATCTGCTTCAGTCCTTTTTCTCTTACCCTTTTTACCTAATTGTCTTCCAAAGACATTCCTAAAGCCTCTAAGACTGTCAAATATTTCTGCTCCACTCTGAATCCTCTTTGCAGTACCAATCTCCATCGTGTTGTCAACCCATCCTTTTTTTCATCTATAAGTATGACCAGGCATGAGTCTCTTCCTTTTCGTCATCTATAAACATGCTTGTGACTAGCCACCTATGAGGTGTATCCTTCCCACAAACATTACACACTTGTTTCCCCTTCACTTTACATTCGGCCAATGTCTCTAAACCCGGGTAATATGTGATACTCCACAACAACATAGCTTTTGGATTAAAACTCTCCTTCTTAAAGGAATCATAAACTTTCATGCCTTCTATCAATGGTTGTAGATATACATCAATGTTGTTGCTAGGTGCAGTTGGTCCAGGTACCAACAATGAATCCAAGTCAATGAATCAACTGGATGCTGCATAGTTCCATCTTCAGTAACATCAGTGTAGTGCCAATCCTCAACCAACTGTTTTGATGTAAACATTCTCTTGAACCTGTCTTTTATCGGAAAATACCTAGCACCTTACATGGAACCCATTTCTTCTCCTCACCAGTTTGCTTATACTTTTCCCATCTTTATTCACTACATATAGGACAGCTCATAAACTCTTCATACTGTTTTCTATACAAAATACAATCATTCTTGCAGGCGTGGACATTATCATAGCCAAAACCAAACATTTCCATAAAATTCTTCATCTCAGGTGTAGACTTAGGAAGAACATTGTCTCCATGTAGCATGTTATGAACTAAAGTCAATAGCTGATCAAAATAACCCTTAGACATTCCACTATGACCTTAATCTGATAAAGTCCCATGATTGCAGAAACCTTTTTGTATTTCTGACACGTCGAGTACAATGGATTCTCTGCATCCTCTAACTTATTTCTAAAATCAGCTTCTTCTGGCATGTCAGTACCTCAAACTCTTCTGCATTCTGATTCTGTGATGGTTGATTGCCTTCAGTTGTCATAAAAGTTTTCCTCATCAACTCATAAGCCTCATTTTCGGAAGTGTTAACATCATATGTCTTATCCGGCCTTATATCCTTGTCTTTAGTCCAAAATTTACAGCTCTTATAATTCTGATCCATCCCTCTAATCACTAAATTCTCGACAACCTTCTCAATAGATTGATGACAAACACTGCGACAATCACGACAAAGGCAGAACATTTCAGATGGATCGCCCAAACGCTTTACTGATAAGACACAAACTCACTTGCTCCTTGTTCATACTCAAGGATATTCCTATCAGGTTATAGCATATTATATATAAACATTCAGACTCACAAACTAACGAAATAAGCACAATAAATATGTGTAAAAGAGACTGAAGTTTATACCTCAGTAACCCGACCCAAGATTTATCGATGTTACAGCAGCTCCAACCAAGTGTGCATAAAAACACTCACTTTATCAAGCCACGATAACAAAACACAACGAGAGTTGATAGAAGAATCAAGTATGCCGGATTTTACCTGAGAAAATGACTTCAATTTTTATTCAAACGAGCTACAAAGGGAACACACTGGTATAATAAGATTCAACTCACACTCACATTATAACAAAAATCTTAGGTGAAACAAGAAACCCAGAAAATCACATCGAAAGTACCTTTAAACAAACATTTGAACGAAATTTCCCTGCAAAATAGTAAACATAAATGATTCAACTCAACATGCAATAACTCTATATCACAAAAAATTAAGAGATAAAATGATTTTTTTGTGGAATGGATTTGTAAGAGATGATAACTCGATTTCACCTTCGAGTGATTCAGAATCGCTTCTTTAAAGAATGGTTTTTGTGTTTCACCGGTTCGAGAGGCCTAAAGGTACGAACTTATGAATGAAAATGAAATTTTCTATGAGAGAGAGTGGTAAAACGAAGAGGTTGAGACTATCGAGTAAAATGGAGACAAAGAAGGAATAAAGGGAAGAACACGCAATTAGGTCTGAAAATTTAGGGGAATTATTTTTGGAGGCTAAATGTTTTAGCGGGCCTTTGAACCGAGTAACTCTAACATAACATTTACAATTATCTTTTGCTAAAATATATAAGCGTGTTTTTAAAAACCATACACCGATTTTTTTTAAAACATCGACAATATATCATAGCGTTTTGAAATATACAAATGCTATGTCAAAACCTACGGTATATCAACCATAGCACAACTGAAAAAAAAAACACTATTCTGACCTACTATTAAAACCCAGATTTCTTGTAGTGAATATTTATTAACTTTCAAATATCAAGAGTGGTTCTCAAGTTTACAATGAGGTTTTCTTATATAGCAAAAAATAGCAAAAAACTAGCTGTTAGAGTGGTTTAAGGAATTTTGGCTGAAAGAAAGGAGATTCTTTGGATTTTTTTTTTTATTTTGGACACCTTACGCATGAAGTGATGATGCTTATAAGTTTTTAGGTTCGTGGCTTGTATCTTCACAACTCCAAAGAAATAAGGAAAGATTTATTGGAGCCTTTTAACCAAAAATGTGCATGAAGCCAAATATGGAAAGTATGTCCATATGAACCTCCAAGTGATCTTGTGTGTTTTGGATGGTCTTCTAATATCTTTAGCACTCCTTGGTTTATGTAGGAATCCTCTTGGGTTTTAATTTTGGTTTGATGTCAAACTCGAATCTTCCAAATAAGGAAGGTGTTGAACAACCTTAACACATCTAAGTAAATGGATCATATCTTTAGACTACTGAGGCCATTTTCTTGGTTTTGGGCTTTCTAAAAAGCTAGAAAAATATATCTTTACTTCTATGGTTGGTTTTGGTTTGGTATGCTTCTTCATTGGTTTGGAATCCACTTCTAAAGTATGACTCTCGCAGATGAACATGATGAAAAACCTTTAATTTCTAAAATCCATATCTCCTTTGTCTGTGAAGCTTTTCTGGAGATGCACAAATCATGTGGAAGTATTTTAAAATTTGTTTCATGGAAAACCCCATGTTCTTTGGCAAATATTCTTCTTTAATTGAACCTCGGTCGCAAATAGCTTCATTATAGTAGTTGTGGCATATTTAGTCGAGCTTTGGTCCAAGTATTGTTTTTGTGCCCACATCAATTGTAAAAGTCCATATCATAGCCTTCAGCTTCTTTATGTTGTAGTCAAATTTGATTTTTGTATAACTATAAGGAATGTCCCAAATCCTTAGTTTCAACAAATTTTTCTTGGCATGATCTTCTTCACGTTCTCCACAATGTGTTTCACACACTTTCTATTATCAACATTCAGTAGTTTGTCTCTATGACAGTCTTCAGTCCCTTTGATCTATCTGAAATGATAACAAACCCACTGCCTTAATGCAGAATTAAGTCACTCTTAATTTTTTTTATGAACCATAGCCAGTTGTCTGTTGTCTCGGATTGTACAACAACCAAAGACATCAAGTATATTTGTTTGGTGGGATCATGAACAATTTCAGTGAACAACACCCCTTTCACATCCACCTTCAAAAAGTGTCGTCAACTCTAATGATTGGCCTACAATATCCTCACCAAGTGTCTTAAGATTCCCAAAACAAACATAAAAGCGATCGAAAATACGTTCTCCCGCTGTGTTTTTGTAAGTGTATACAATGGATGTGTATCATTTATTTGTCACCAAGATCTCCAATGCATATCCTCAAAGATGAGAAAATTGCTCATCATACTCCTTCTGAAGCCATTTTAGAGTTAAAGTCTATCTCTTTGGCATTGATCCCATGTACTAACAATTTTCGCTTCTCCTTTATTATTTTTTGAATCTCCTCAGGCATCAAATCCACTTTCTATCCCAACTTATCCCAAAACAATCTTGCAATCACATGACTTTTCAGCAGCTTGTATTTCACGTATGGAGTGCAACTATGATACTTGTACTTCGTCTTCAATACCCATTTCTACATGTCATTATCATAGGAGAAATAAATCCGCCACTTACATTTTCCACCGATGCCACACACATATGAAACTTTTGTATTATCCCACATATCTTTCTTAATGTTTTTTCTCTTGCTTAAAACATACTCTAAGACAACCTCTTTAAACTCATAATCTTTGTGCTCACTACTCTGCAAAGCTAACTTATCTTGATTTTTATTTTTCATTCTCAATGTCACACATCTATCTCATCCTCAGAATCATCATCCAAACTCTCTAGAATCTAGTTTCTCTTAGTCGGTTTCTCATCCTCAAAGTCAGCTACTGATTTCCCAATCTCAAACTCATACCGAGCTAGAGTATCCTTATCTTCAGCCACCTTACTTCATTTTCCAGACTTCATGTTTTCCTCGTACTCATACTCTATCTCATAACCTTCTTCTAAGTATCTTTTCTCTGTTTTCAACCATCAGATCACCGATTTTGATTTCATTGTTTCATCCATGTCAAACAAAATCAATTCAAACTCAAATCCAGACAATCAAAAAGAAATAAAAGCTCGAAGCTTCTCAATACCTAACAACAAGAGCTATTTGTATCTATGTCCTCTTTTCACTATTTTTCGCGCCTCCTCTCTCTCTATTGCTTCTTCTCTGGCTCACTTATACTCTCTCTCTACTGCTTTGTCATCATCTCGAAATCACATATTCTCTTCCTCTCTCCCTTGCTTTGTCATCGTTTTTGTATTGTGATTGCTCTCTTTCCATGTTTTGTGGTCTCTGTAATATGAAGAAGAAAGACAAAAATCTTAATAATTTTTTTTCTCGAAATCAATTTTTTTATAAAAGAATTGAGTCGTGTCGGTTTAAGTGGGTCAGGTCAGATTAGATCATGTTTTTTAATTTGACAATCATTATTCTCAAAACAAAATTTAAATTTTTAATTTCGATTTGTGTTTGGAGAGGAGAATATAAACATGATTGAAAAGATTAGGAGGGGATATAAAGAGGAATAATATCTTTGGGTGA
The DNA here is from genome assembly GCA_905132885.1 of Moricandia moricandioides. Classification (NCBI taxonomy): domain Eukaryota; kingdom Viridiplantae; phylum Streptophyta; class Magnoliopsida; order Brassicales; family Brassicaceae; genus Moricandia; species Moricandia moricandioides. Next base: position 14,344 of record CAJHQQ010004888.1, on the reverse strand, counting down.
TCTCCTCAGGAGGTGAAGAGTATGTGTGAGATTAAGTAGAATACATGTATTTACAAGAGGGGGCGCTTAGGCACCCAACTCTATTTATTTGCATATTAAATCAACAAAAACGTACTCGAAAATATAATTTGAATTATTTTGTATAGATGAGGGGTAAAATTGTAAAACGAATACATAAAAACCCTACACTAATCTTAATCTCCTTCTTCCGCCGTAACACAAAAAGCAGTTGAAACAGAGGATCCAGTTCCTGAACAAAAATCGAAACCATGCCGAGGCGCAGTGAGGAGAGGGAAGATCCAATAGCAACTAGAGATGGCTCGGATGAAGACGAAGACGAAGCTAATGAAGATCTTAGCTTGAAGATATTGGAGAAAGCGTTATCGAGGCGTGAGTTGGATGATTCAAAGGAGACAAGTTTGTCGGATCTCTCCGGTTCGGGTGTAATAAGTACTGTGATGGTGAATGGACGAGATTCAAAGAGTCATAAGAAGAAGACGAAGAGAAGCAGTCTAGAAGATGCCCACGAAATTGTCAGTATGAACGACTCTCTACTCTCATTACACGTTGCTTTTAAATAAGCTGTCTTTGACTTTGCAACTTGTTAAGGAAAGTTTGATGCTTGTGTTTAATGCTTCTAAATACTGTAACAGCCCATTGTCTGGAAAGAAGAAGATGATAATATACTAAAAGGGGAAGATGATGAGGTTGAGAAATCTGCTGAACCAACATCTAGCAATATGGTTCTCAAAAAGCTTCTTGTGAGTTTAAATCACACCTCCCTTTTTTTTTTTTTAATTTTATGTTCCGGGGAACAAGAAAGATCTCTCTTATTGTTGGATGTCTTGTTGGAATTATTAGCGTGGAGCGAGGTATTTTGACCCTCCTGATGCTGGTTGGGAGACTTGCTATAGTTGTGGGGAGCAAGGTCACGTAACTATTAACTGTCCAACTCCTACAAAGCGTAAGAAGCCTTGCTTTATATGCGGCAGTTTGGAACATGGTGCAAAGCAGTGTACAAAGGTGCGGTCTGGTAGACCTTTTATGTAGCTGCTTGTTTTTCTGTTCTTCCAATATACTCTTTTAAGTACATCTTTTTTACTTGTTTGTATAGGGACACGATTGTTATATTTGCAAAAAAGGTGGCCACCGAGCCAAAGATTGTCCAGATAAGTACAAAAGCGGATCTAAATCAGCTCTTTGTTTAAGATGTGGAGACTTTGGACATGACATGATATTGTGCAAGTATGAGTACTCTCGAGATGATTTGAAGGTAACTTTGTGTTTTTTTTTAATAATCTTGCTTATGGTACACCTTCTGTTGTTTCTGATTGCTTTAGTATAGGTTGGCATTAGACAAATGATATTCCTGTATTTACTTTGACCAGGATATACAATGCTATGTCTGTAAAAGCTTTGGCCATCTGTGCTGTGTTGAACCTGGTAACTCACCGTCATGGGCTGTGTCTTGCTACAGATGTGGTCAACTGGGTCACATTGGATTGGTAAGTAACAGAATCGATCTATCCTCGTCTTAGTAAAGTAGTGATGCTGAGTTCATTATCTGACTAGAATAGTTTTCTCTATAGGCATGTGGTAGATACTATGAGGAAAGCGCGCAAAAAGATTCTGCTAGCACATGCTTTAGGTGTGGGGAAGAAGGGCATTTCTCACGTGAATGCCCGAGCATAAGCACGTCACATGGCAGAGACTCGCCAAGTTTGTGTTACAGATGTAACGGAGCAGGACATTTTGCTCGTGAATGTCCTAATTCCTCCCAGGTAGAGGTTCTATTTCACTCTCTCCATTTGGGTTGCTTTAAGCTATTCTTCACTTTTTCCCTTCCTCTCATGTTATTGTGACTCAGCGTTCCCTTTTCTTTCCTTCTACATGTAGGTTTCGAAGAGGAACCGTGAGACATCTACACCATCGAGCAAATCTCACAAGAAAATCAAAGAATTCCCGGAATACAATTCTACTCCCTATGAATCCAATGGGAAGAAGACTAAGAAGAAGAAGAGGAGTAAAGAAAACTCAGAACACGATTCTACTCCCCATGTATCCAACGGGAAGAAAAAGAAGAAGAGTAAAGAAAACTCGGAACACTATTCTACTCCCCATGAGTCTAACGGGAAGATGAAGAATAAGAAGAAAACACATAAAGGAGAAGAGGCCCATTCTACACCACAGAAATCAAAACAGAGAGGGGGTTGGATCACAGAGGATCCGGAGGAAGATTCTTTCCAAAGAGGAAAGATGAGGAAGCTGAGGTCTCCTGTTACACCATCGGTTCATAACCACCATAGGTTACCCAGTGCATATAAGCAAAGATCACCAACATTCCATTCAGGTGGCAATTTCCCGGGTTCTCCGTCGACCACACCATATGGTAGAAACAATAGAAGGTCATCATTTGAGTCTAGGGGGCATCTCTCGAGTCATCCACCTTCAAGGTGGCAGCCTTATTATCCTCCTTCCCGTCATCATCAGCATAATCAGAATCAAAGATATTCACCTGCACCCTCAAGGTATGGTTTGGCCCACCATTATGACGAGTTTCAAGGGGACTATGGTCGGTGGTAGTGTCAATACATCTGGTCAAACGATCTAGCTCGAAATCGATTATGCTTGATGGTGTTTGTTGGGTTCACAGGTTACCTTAGTTTTCCTAGGCCTCTAGTACTTGATTCAAGTTTTGGGGTCAGCATGATGTTTTGTTCTCCTCTCCAACTCAAGTTATTTATTCAGTCCTCATTTCCTTTCCCCATGACTCATCAGATTTTTTCTTTGTTATATCTGTTTTTTTTTGTTTAGTTTAAAATTTAGAGATACTTTTTATTTTGTTATCAATCATGATTTCATTTATAACATTGATGATTTTTCTTAATCAACCAATTAAAATTATGCTATTGAAAACAGCGAAATGTAAGAAACTAATCTCCAAATTTAAAAAAGATTGTTAATATCAAAATTGACAAGTCTTTTTTTTTTTGTTAACTCATAACTCCGAGTTAACTCGTGATTTTCATTTTAAATAGCTTTCTGTAATAATATCTGTACCACAAGTCTTTCAAAACATGCATTTTTTTTTCTTTTTCTTTTTCACAACATGCACTGTTTCAGAGCAGTTTTTTTTTTTTTAATGTTTTGCTCAGATTTCCATTTGTTATCTGTTACTATTTTCTACTTTTCAAACAAGTTTATTTTTTCTTTGGTGGACTGTCACAAAAATAAAGTATAGATGTCAATCTTCTAATCTAAGACAGAAATGTTTAAATGTATAAACGGATATCAAAAAAAATATGCAACTCTTTAACACGTGCTTTTCAATCCAAATAGCTTTATGGATATCTAGGCCATTGTCTGAAAAATTATAATGTTGCTAAAAAAATTGTATATTTCAAGTTTTCTAGACATTGTCTGAAAAACTTTTGGATGAATTATTAGAATAAGTTCTTTTCTCGAATTCACTCAATAGAATTTACTCAAGAACATAACTAAAGCAAGTACACAGCGTGTAAAGTGGATTTTCAATGTTACTAATTATGTGGGTATATTTAATATGAATTAGTTTCTACCTTTGTTTTTAATGGGATGGTCAATCTTGCTAATCATATGGTTATATTTAATATGAAATATAATAGTCTCCACCTTAGTTTTTAGTGAGATTGTCTATATTACTAATCATGTGGTTATACTTTATACGAAGTGTAACAGTTTCCATGGAAAAGTGATTTATACCCAAACAAATCAGAAGTATAAAATCATACCTCAACTAAGACTTTTTTTTAAATTATGTTTAATGGGAATTGAATTGTGGTCCCGTAAACATAAAACGAACTTAGTTAGAGCATCTTTATCCGGGATTCTTAAACGGGGTTCTTGCACTGTTCGCGGGCCCCACTGACACGTGGGACCCATGAACAGTGCAAGAAGCATCTCATAAAATCCCTAATTAAGAACATGTTTTTGATGGTTTCTTGTACTGTTTGCAGGCCCCACTGACACGCGGCGGCCCGCGATTGGTTCATTTTTAATTTTTTTTTTTCTTTTTTTTTTATTTCAACAAAAAAAAAAGAACTCCAAAAGGGGTTCTTGGGATAATGATGCTCTAAGGGGGTTCTTAAAGGTGTGATGCTCACTAATACCCTACAAACCAACTCTTAAATCTCTTAAATAAGAGCTGGTTCTTGCACTGTTCGCAGGTCCCACTAACATGTGGCGGCCCGTGATTGGTTAGTTTTTATTTTTTATTTTATAAATCAGAAAAAAATATTAAGAACCTCAAATGGGGTTCTTAGGGAATAATGATGCTCTTACCACTGTGGTGCGACACTTCAATTGTTTTCTTATTAGATTTAAAAGATCTATATTTTGATTTGTATATTCTAAGAAAAAAATATTTTTTTCTTAAAAATCAAAACTTAAATTTTAAAATAAACAATGTAATAAGTCAAAACTTATATTTTAAATAAACATTTTACTAAATAAAAACTTAAGTTTTTGTTTTTAAGAAAAATATAATCACTATTATATGTAGATTTTTAAAATGGGAAATTTCTTAAAATAGACATTTTTAAAGATTTTTTCATAAAATATATTTCAAAGAAAAAAATGAACAAAATAAACTTTTTTTTTAATTTTAAATCTCACTGCCAAAACTTCATCCGTAACTCTAAACCATAAGTCTAAATTAGTTAACCCAAAGAGTAAATGTGTATTTACACATGTAATAAAGTCTATTTTGATCTTTTTTTCTTTAAAGTCTATTTTAGTGATAATTTTTTTAGGTCTATCTTAGGGTATTCCTCTTTTAAAATTTAAATTAAGTAACTATTTGAGAAATGTCATTTTTTAAATTAGATTGAATAATTTATGAAATATCACTTTTAGTTTTGTTACATGTGTAAGAGTGTAAAACTCAAAATATATAACTTATTAATGCAATTATAATTTGTACTAAATAAAATTTGTAAACAAAAATATTTTTTCTTAAAATATGCAAATCAAAATATAGATGTTTTAAATCTACTAAGAAAACAATAGAAGTGTCATAGAATAGTGGTAAGTAAGTATGTTTTATGTCTGCGGGACCACAATTCAATTCTCAACAAATGTAATTTTTAAAAAATTTCATTCAACACAAAACGACGTCGTTTTATGTAACATAGCGGTTGACTAACGGGATGTTAGTCAATGTAAGTTTTTATGCTATGGAATGAAGTTTGGTTCGAAAAATTTAAAAAATTCTTAGTTCAAGTATGCTTTTGCAATTATGATTTGTTTGGGTATAAAAAGGCATGACACAAAATGTTGGGATCGAAAAAGACGTTTTTTTCCCTAGTTTTCACTTAGTTTTTGATGGAGTTATCAATGTTTCTAGTCATGTGGTTATACTTTATATAAAATGTAATAGTCTCCACCTTCGTTTTTAACACTAAAACTATATACTAAAGAATGAAATTATAATATATTGGAAAATAACCTAAATTGCTTCATTTGAAAAAAAAAACTATTTTCACAATCCCCTTTCTATTCTCACTACCGTTTTTTGTTTACACTTCCTATATCAACCTTCTTATTAGTTTATTATATCTCTTCCAACTCATCATCCACCTAATAAATACATTAATTTCTTTAATTAAATCAACCAACCAACCATATTCATCTACCGCGATGGCCCACAAAACATCTTTAACCAATGAAATCACACTAGCCCACTCTCTTTCTTCTTCACATTCGAGCTCATCTTCTCCATCTTCCATTGGCGACTTTAGAAGCTCAGAGATAAGGTATTTCGTGTCCTTTTTTATGTTTTTTGCATAAATATCATTAAAATGAAGTTTCTATCATGGGTAATATAAAAAAATGTAAGATTCGATGTAAATTTTGAGAGATTAAAAATCATTTTCAAATATGTGTTTTGGGTTTCAGGTTCACTTTTTGTCCATTCTGATGATTTTTTTGCAGATATCATTAAATTGAAGTATATATCATAAAGAAAGATAAAATATAAATTTTAAGAAATTAAAAATGAATTTGAAGCTGTTTTGAGGTTTAAGCTCGGTTTATGGGTCTGAAGTATAGTAGGGCTTCTCAATGGTCGTAAATATGATAGTTGTGGTATAATTTGAACAAAGTTGGCTTAAAAAGTAGATAATAATATCAATATCATAACTATTAGAGGCAGCTTTTGATGATGAAGATTTGATTTTTTAAATTAACAATTACATCTTTTCACAATTACGTTCAGTCAGTTATAATATAACTTTGTGTGATTATAAGTTAAATGATCTAAAGCTTAATCAATACTATATATATTTAGAATGAAAAGACATAAGCATTAGAAAATAGTTTATTACCAAAGGTTGCTATTTGTTATTTTAAAATGATACTTATATGAATAGTCACAACTTTTCACTTTAAATAGTTACATCTTTTAAAATTAGGAGGTAATTATTTTAAAATGATTTTTATATGAATTGTCAAAAAATTTCATTTAAATAATTACATTTTCTTAATTTAAATATTAAGTAATACACAACTCTTAAACAAATAATGAAAGATATAATTTTAATATATAATGAAAATACACAATTTTTAAAAGCACATAACCTTTCAACATTGTTTGAGATTGCTATTATTAATAGATTACTATGAGATCAGTTCTACTAGAATTACTAGTATTACTATTTGTACAGTCTCAAAGATATGAATTAATATTATTAATAGACGGATGTACGATGTGAGAATTAATTTTTATTTTCTTAATAATGATAATTCTAATGATAATGCTACTACATTTCAGGGAAAATGCAAAATCCTCCTTGTAAAATCATTTTTTTTATTACGGAGATGTTATATGAAAGATGGGGCTGATATAAAATGGATATCGGGAGAGGGTGAAGGAGAAGGAGAAGATGAAATTCACATGATTGTGTTAAAGAAATCAGTGGAAGAGGTCACATACTCTTGTTTGGTTGAGCGTATTTGCTGGAAGATTATGGTAGCCGAATCTAAGATGAAAATGAAGATTAATTACTTTCCGATGGTATTGTATTCGAACAAGCCATCATATATATCTGTAATGATGAAAAAGTTTATGGTTATCTACTGCAAGTAAATCATGAGAAGTGTGGAAGTATTCTACATGTTGAGTTCAACAATGATGAAGATAAAAGGGCTGAAGAAATACAACATTCAAAAGAGGATGATGAAATTGATGTTTATGTCGGTCTATCTGATAGAGAAGCTACTAATAGAGAGGCTACTGATAGAGAGGCTAGTTTTGAAGATGGTACTGATAAATATGCAACTGAAAATGAAAGTATTCAATGTGATGCATGAGAATGTAACTGAAAGAGATGAGCATGTATTTGAAGATACAGAAGTAAGACCATCAGTTGAAGTCACACCACTTGTCTATCAGGGATGGGAAGATGGTATGCATTTGGTTTTATGTAAGAATTCATAACCAATGAGGTATCAAAAGTTCATATTCAGACGGCTTCACATCAGAAATGTTTGAGTATGATACAATTAAGTTGGATACTCAAAGATATGTGTTAAAATGACAAGGAGCCAAAGATGGCTGTAAGTAGTTTGCGCGAGTTATAAAGTGATATGGTCTGATATTTACCACTATTTTGCCATGATATCAGTCCTATTTAGAGTCTATTATATGTGTTTCGAGTATGTTTTAGAGTATTTTCAGGTTCAGGTACGTTTTGGAGAACTTTGGTGGTTCTGGAGCTTTTAGAGATGCAGAGCTGCGCAGATTCGTCAGATGATTAGCTAGGTATGGAGATCTTCCCACGGTGCGATTGATCTGATATTTTGAAAAAATATATATATTTGAGTTAGCTTTCCAATTCCACCGGTTTGAGGTCCATCTAACGGTTAGATCTAAAGTTATGCCTAATTTACTGAATAGTGGTCTGTCTGCCTCACGAGAGGAAGCTGTCGAGAAGATTAATGAGTATCGATCGACGGAACAGCCTTGGTGTCAATCGACGGAACAGCCTTGGTGTCGATCGACGGTGATCCCAGAAGACAGACCAGACTTTTTTATGGCCGACTTAAGCCCAGAAGCCATCACAAATTACCAAAATACCCATGAACGACCTAAAACCCTATTTATATGTTTTCTAAGCCATTGGTGACGGCTAAGCTTGAAAAGCTTTACCAAGATTTATTCTATCTATTGTTCTAGGTTTAGGAGAGAAGGGAGGAACTCCTTTGGTTCTTTATTTGATTTATATTCTATATCTATTCTATTCATCTATGAATTGTGTGACAAAGATAATGTCTGAGTAGATCACAAATTACCAAAATACCCATGAACGACCTAAAACCCTATTTATATGTTTTCTAAGCCATTGTTGATGGCTAAGCTTGAAAAGTTTTACCAAGATTTATTCTATTTATTGTTCTAGGTTTAGGAGAGAATGGAGGAACTCTTTGGTTCTTTATTTGATTTATATTCTATTCATCTATGAATTGTGTGACAAAGATCATGTCTGAGTAGATCTCTTGTTAGTTTTAAAGTTTATTAATGACATTGATGGATTAGCCAAAAAATATAATTGCTAGGTTGATAATTAGATCTATCAATAGAATTGTGTTTATTGCTTGTGTTCTAGAGTAGCTAACTAGAATCCTGATCATAGGATACTTAGGCGCAAGCGAGAGCATGGTCTGCTACCATAATTAATCTTGTTGAGCTAGGTTGCTTAAAAAAACGAGAGTTGATTTAGTTAATTTAGTGAACTTATCGAATAAGGTCATAAAGCTTGACTCAAGAGACCATCTATCGAAGCAGGATCATTGCCATCGATCGATGGTCAGTCCGTGTCAACAAGCGAGAGCTGAGACATCGTACTTAGTCAATAGATTAGACTCGCAGCGAGAGTTGGTCTTCTTTTACATTAGATATCGAGTTCTATGATTAATACCCTTGGCTTCTATCCTCTATAATCCACTTGCTATAGTTTATTTACTGCTTATTTATCTATTTGCCTAACTTAATTGCGACTCTATTGAGTTTATTGTGTGCCCAAGCTCCTTGTGGATTCGATCCTTAAATACTACAATTTGACCTTTCTTGGCAAGAGTAGTTCGTAGTGTTAATTTGATAGAGTTTGTATTGAACTACATAAAACCCTCATGTCAAATTGGTGCCGTTTCTCGGGAGCAAGAATTCGCCATTATACTAAATTTGTTTGATTTAGTCTAGGTATTTTTCTATATTAGTTTACTTCGATAAAAAAAATTCTTGTGTTTCAGGTACATACTAGTACCAGGAAGCAATGAGGAGATGATTTTGGGTTCTTCAAAAAAAGATCCTGCTGATTCGCGCACGATCCATAAGTCTACGAGGGCAGTCGACACCCTCCGAGCAGTGATCGCTAGCAAACAGAAGCGAGGATCGATCGACACCAATACTTCATCGTCGACCGATACTAACATCATGACATCGATCGACACCCACACTTTGCCGTCGATCGATACTAGTTGCGAGAAGACAGAGGAAATTGAAGTTCTTATACTTAAAGCTGATGGGAATGAGATCTTACGAGACAAAGAAGGTCGTCCTCGCAACAGTATATGACAATTGATTAATGCACAAGGAGCTGTGATCCCTGATGTCATTGCTGTTGCTGAGATAAATGACTTCTAGATGAGCCGTGAATGGTATGATTGGACAGCTCATAACTCTTTTCAGGGTTTGCCTCATGAAGATCCGAAGGAATACATCGAAGAACTTGTGGATCTAGTCTCAAGGAGCGAGCATAATGAAGTGTCTGACTAACACATGCTTTGCAAGATCTTCCCCTATTTTATCTCTATAAATGTATTTAGCTGGTTTAGTAGACTGGAACCACGATCTCTGACTCGCTGCAATGATATTGAAAGAGCATTCCTTTATGAATTTCTTGATGGAGCTGCAGCAGCTCGAGAAAAAGAGATCAACGATAAGTGGGACAAGATCCTTGAAATTCGGCAAATTAAGAAAGAAGACGAGATTCCATGACAGCTTCTCAAATACGTAGCAATGGGTATTAATTATCGTGGATCTGAGACGAGCAGAAGAATCTGATATTATCAATCCAACCTCGGCGTCGATCGACATTAAGATCTCAATGTCGATCGACCGTAAACCTTAACATCGATCGACACTAACCCCGGTTATCGATCAAAACTAACCCTGATTATCAATTGACACCACTCGACATCCATGATAGATAAATTTATCTTCAGGAAATTGCATACTCGACACTAGAGAGCACCGATGTATCAAGTTGTTATCATGCTCCAGATGTAGAAAGAAAATTACTATCGGATATCTCTTGGATACAAAGGATAAAAAACAACTTGGGTATTTGGATTCGAGTAGGAAAGCCACTATGGAGCTAGAAGAATGGTTTGAAGATATGCATCAGAACTCAGAGCAGAAGCTTGATGACTATCAGCACACTTCTATAATAGATCTGGAAACTTCACCAAAAGCTAGCATCGATTTACACCAACCCGATATCATCGATCGATAACCACCCTCCTGCATCGATCAACACCCAAAGCCCATCATCGATCAATACCACCTCGCTGACATCGATCAACACTCATTGTTGGACAAACAGCCAGGTTACATGATTGAACCAGGAACAGTTGAGGAGAGAATGCACATGTCCATGACCTCAAATCTTGCTGTCGCAGAACATCTACGACCACCTATATTCACGGAAGAAGATGCTGGTTTTCACAAAAGAGTGAAGATGGTACAAGACCCTGTGAAGTTTGTGGTTCCCAGTGCTGTTTTTGAGGTTGAATTTCCAATTCCACCAGATGGAAGTGTGCATATGGATCTCTACGTTGAGGTATTTGATGATCTTCAGCAGATAGTTGTTTCTCAGAGAGTACTGAAGTATGAAGGTGACCCTGACCAAGGACCATCGGTCGCAGAATCGATCGACACTATCATTGGTGAATCGATTGACACAGACATTGGAACATCGATCGACACTCATCACAGATCAGAGCAAAATGAGTTTGAAGTGTTTTGTAATCTTTTTGATGGAGGCACCACAAGATCAGACAAGTATGGGGGAAAGAAGAAGAGGAATTGGAAGAAGAGGAAAATGACCAAGGGCGGTCCTCAGTTATCATTGATTCCTCACTTCTCAGATGGTGTCAGGAAATACAGAGTGCGCAGCAGATGCTTCTTACAACCATTAGCAAACCTTCGAGCACTCCTTATTGCTGAGATGATAGACAAAGGAGAAGAGTCTATGGAGGCTTTCACGAAAAGGATTATGAAGCTGAAGACATTGGATATTGGGAATTGTTTTGGAGCAAGTCCCCAATCTCATCATAACTGAATAAAAACTCCAAAACGTCAAGCTAAAGACTATAACCAAGCGCTGAGTGGGAGGCAACCCACCGTTTAGTAAGTTTCAAATTTTATTTTACTTTCATTTATTACTGTTTTTTTTCGTTTTTGCTTTATTTCAGCTAAAAAAGGATCTGAGGAAGATATTCTGCACAGAGCATCGACTGACACTTGATCACTGTCGATCGACGGAGTAACCTGAATATTGATCGATCGCCACCTTAACTGTGTCGATCGACGGTCACCATCAGCAAACATATATATCATTTTTCCTTGTTAAAATTTCGTCCTTATGATTTATTTTCTTCACTAATCTCAGACTGTATAACACTAATGATAGCTTTTTTTAAGTTTGGGGATGTATTACTGATATTGTGTTCTATTTGGAGTTTTATTTTCTTTAATTAAAAAAAAAACAGAGTAGAAACTTCCAGGCGTATGACGTGGGTGTGTTTTATGTTTTAATACGGTAATAATATACTAAACAAACAACTGTCAAATTTACCCTTAATCCTAACACACAAAACAATAATATTCTTGTCAAGAGAGATCTTGTGTAGTACTTAGGGATCGAATCCACATAGAACAATGACACACAATAGATTTCTTATTTATAAAGGCTAAGCTAGATAACTATATATATTGGTAGCAAATAATAAGATCAAGGAAATATTCCTTAGAAGGTATAGATGCAATATGGAAATATGCTAATAATGTAAATATGAAAAAATGTTAGTAATGTGAATATGGAAATATGCTAGTAATGTAAATATGGAAATATGCTAGATCTACGGTTTCAGACAAGTGAATTATAGTAGATAGAAGTTGAAGGTATTTAATCATGGAACTCGAAATCTAATGTAAAAGACTCTAGCTCTCGCATGCGCGCCTAATCTATTGACTAAGTTCAATGTCTCAGCTCTCGCTTGTTGACACATAATGACCATCGATCGATGGCAATGATCCTGCGTCGATCGATGGTTTCTTGAGTCAAGCGTTATGACCTAATTCGATAAGTTCACTAGATTGACTAAATCAACTCTTGTTTGTTTCTAGCAACCTAGCTCAACAGAATAGATTCCGGTAGTAGACCATGCTCTCGCTTGCGCTTCTATTATCAGGGTTATAGTTAGCTACTCTAGAACACAAGCAATAAACACAATTATATTAATAGATCTAATAATGACCTTAACAATTCTATTGTTTGGCGAATCCATCAATACCATTGATAAACCCTAAACCTAGTTGATAACTACTCAGACATAATTAAAGTAAGAATAATAATCTGAATAAAATGCATAGATAAAATATTGGGGTTTCAAAGCACAGTTAGAACGCTTAGCACCTTAACACTGGCACATACACACAAGTTCTCGCCCCCCCCTTTTTTGGTGCAATACATAAAGTAGAAATATAAAACCCTAAAGTCTATGTCAAAACTCATCCAAGGGTAATCTTGTAATCTCGTGTAATTTCTCTAACTTGGGCTTGAAAGTCGGTTGTCTGCGAACTGTACATCAATCGATGGCAGATGTGCAACATCGATCGATCTTGGTCATGTAACATCGGTCAACGCCTACGTTGTATCGTCGATCGATGGTAATCTCGTACTTCAATGATCAGCTACGAATTATTCCTCTCCAAATGCTCCAAAAGCTCAAAGTATCTCCATATATCTCCAAACGTACGTGGACCTTTAAAGACTTAAAAATATAGCCTAGATACACATGGTCTAAAACTGGTAATAAATAAGCTATATCAACTCCCCCAAACTTAACTTTTTGCTTGTCCTCAAGCAAACAAGCGTGTGAAAGATGCTTTGAAAAGCGAAGAGTCACATATTGTCTAAGTATAATTGTCACCTTGCTTTATTGCAACCACATTCTGTCAAGCCAATCACAAAGAAACTTTATATACCCTATCCTAGTATAGCAACCAAATTCATTCTAGCAAGAACTTAGCAAATACTAGTCTGACTCGGCCCCTCTACTGATTTCATTTCTTTGCATAAAATAAAAGTCCACGCTTTACCTTGGGAGTATCGAGCAAGGGATATATAGACTCTTACCTCTGCAAGTATCTGAACACACATGCAGCCTTCTCTGATTCTTTTCCTCTCTCTCTTCTCACTTCTTCTTAGTCAATGTCTCCCTTCTTTTTGAGGGTATCATTTGATTTTCTTAATTGATTGAGATATTTGGAGAGACTTCCATGAATCAAGCCCTAATGGTTTTTGTCACCAGATTTTGTTCACTTCTTTTTGACTTTTATCTTTTTCTAGGATCATATGAAACCATCTTTAATGGTTGTGGCCACCATATCATGTTCGACTCCTTTTTTAATCTGAAGAGGAGATAGAGGGGAATCAGAAGCACACAGACTTTTACCTTCCAGACTTGCAGAAGGAGTCCGATCCAATGTATAACAATTCCCAAGCAAGCAAATAATGTCATGATTAGTGTTGGAAATAAGCTTCGGTTCCTCCAAACTTTCTAAGCAAGTGTGATATAGTGGCATGATGATCCACTTTGGTATCTCTAGTAATCTCTTCAAACAACCTTCTAAGAATGGTGCTTATAGCATGGTTAGTCAATAATAAATCTTGATCATGGTCCTCTTCTTGACTCATTAATTTTTTTTGAAAAACTTGTATAGATATAAATAATACTCAAAAACAATCAAATAGCATTAGCAAACCTCCCCCAGACTTAAATTACATTGTTCTCAGTGTAATCCGGCCTAGATTTGTTAGAAAAGTTAAATTATAAGTAATTAGCTTAAGTATAAAACTCGCTACCTCTCTCTGCAAGAGAGCGTCGATCGATGGTCGGATATGGGTGTGACACCCCCGATCTGGTCTAAGTACAAGTTGAGTCAACCAGCTGTACAACAATAAAACAATAACATACACAGCCAATCACTAGTAACTTAAACCAAACTGAGAGGCCACAATGT
>CAJHQQ010004887.1:0-22645 GCA_905132885.1 Moricandia moricandioides | reverse complement strand
TATGCAAAAGAGCTTGTTATGCCACCACCACCACCTGCTATACCCGCAGAGGTATCATTATTTTGAGAATTTGTGAGATAGATGATGGAAATGGATATAGACCATTTTGGAGGAGTAGTGGACGAAACCACTGCAGATAACTGGAGGAAAAGGCTAGAGCAAAGCTTGGATTATTTGAGGAGTCCAACAAATTTTCATTTTTATTTAGACATATTATGGTGGGACTGAGTTGGGGTGGGTCACTGTGGGCTTAAGAAGTTAACCATCACACACTCACAAGAGACCTCAACAAGAATTTATTTCCTAAAGAGGCTATGGATAAAAAGACTAATGTGTTTCATGATGTGTGTTTGGGCACCAAGACTATCAGATGTACAAGCTCGGTTTCAGTCGACTCCATAAGTTTGTTTGAAATAGTTTTGACAAAGAGGATATGATCTAGAGTTTCACAACTATTGCAACATAATTAATTACCACTACTTTGGAAATATGGTTGAGAAGCTGGTACCCATGAAGCATGTAGCTAGGGAGCATGAGCTTCACAAAGATTCACAATCAAATTCTAGAAAAGCTTTTGAGGCACATAAAACACTATGGATCAGTCTTGACCACCCAGATGCATGCGTTGCCATCACTAAAATTTTAGAGAGTTTGTCACGTGTTTTACATGTGGGTTGTTTGACCATGTAGTTTCTGCCACCGCCCAAGCATCAGGCCATCAGCTCCAAGATTTTTTATGCAGGAGAATATGAGGGAGCTGAGACGATAACAATATGTATATTTCATTATTTTATGTTCTTGCTTTTGAGTAAGTTTAGTATTTTGGAGACGTTCTTAGTTAGTAACCTTTTGTGGGATTAGTTTTGGTTGAGGGAAAAGGAAGCTTCCACCTTTTTGACGTTGGAGAAAATCATAGCATTTTAAATCCGAGTTGGGTCAAGTGGTTATTATTTCATTGTATTGGAGACAAAAACTAAGCAGTTTTTCAGAATGTTGGCATATAGAAGTTGTGAGCTACAAGCGTACTTTGGGATGTACCAAGTGTACTAGAAAAGCTGAATTCAAGAGAGACTTAGAATAATTGGTGTTGAACTAATATGATGTGACACTACAGATGGTTTGAATATCACAACATTAAGTTACATTGGATTGCCCGAGGGCAGAGTGCATGTATTTAGAGAATAAGGAAAGTCACCTTCCATGATATTTAGAGGAACATAGAAATTTTTCTAATATCGCACAAAAACGAACGAGTTGTTCTTATACTGAGACCGATTATGTGTGCAAGATGACAAGGATTTAAGAAAGGAAACATTGCAGCTAGTATAATGCTTGTGATTATATATCCACTAAGAGAATAAGAGAATACTAAAATGTATCAAGTCTTGAAACGTTATTATCATTGGAGTGGTATGTGAAAGGATGTGGTTACTTTTTTTTGGTATAGTTAAATGGTTAAGGAGGAGTATTAGGAACCTAAAAGATTGTTGCAAAATCTACCTCTACCAGAGTGGGAATGAGATATGTTGACTATGGATTTCATCACTGGGATACCCATAACAAGTGTAGAAGAATGCCATATGGTGATCCTGGACGGACAGACTAATGTAGATCATTTTCTACCAATTAAAAAGGTAGACAGAGCATAACGATTAGCGGAGAAATACATGGATGTGATTGTGAGACTGCACGGAGTGCCGTAATTATTGTGTCATATCGAGATACACAATTTACACACATTTTGGCGAGCCTTTCAGAAAGTGCTTGACACAAGGTTCATATGAGTACATTTTATCATCAGCAGACAGATGTTCAATCATAGAGAACTATTTAGACACTTAGACTATATTCTCAGGGCTTGTGTTTTGGATTGGAAAAAAACTAGGGAAAATATTTACCCTTGGCATATTTCCCTGTGACAGTTATCATTGAGAGTTAAGATAGCACCATATGTGGCTTCTTATCGTAGGCCATCTCGTACACCACTTTTTTAGACTGAAGTGCGGGAGTGCCAGGACATAGATCAATCAAGGCTTCAATAGACAATAGAGAAAGTGGAAATACTCAAGAGTCGACTAAGGAAGCCCAAGACTGTCATAAGAGTTATGCAAATAAAAACGAAAAGACCTGGAATTTGAGGTATGTTATTTAGTGTACCTGAAATGCAATCATTTTCAAAGGATCCAAGACTCAAAAGATGAAGAATCTTAAGCCGAGGTACATGAGACTGTAACTTATTATTTCATGGATTGGAGCAGTGTCTTATCTTTGTATTTATCGCCAGAGATGTCATACTTCCATTATCTGTTTCACGTATCAGTCATGAGGAAAGGCGTTAGAGAGCCACATATTTTTTTTGTAACACCCACCAAAGGACATTAGTAAGAATATATATGCACCCAGAAAATTAGTAGAGGTTCGAGAATGGCATGGAAATGAATTTCAAGGGAATGTCAAAGATGGTAAATGTTTGTTGGGAGATAGATGGGATCCATGAGGACACTTGTGAAGATTCAAGCATGAGCTTGCAGATGTCAATAGTCTGCCTTGATGTAGTCGCTGACGCAGAAGCTGATGCAAGAGGTGTGCTAAGTGGTGAAGACCATGTGGATTCAATATTCTGATTTGAAGTCTTGTAGAGAACAAGTGTATATATTGGAGAAAAGATAATAAAATAAACTTGAAGAGCAACTTTATGCCTTAAAGGAAACTGAATAAGTGCAATTCCAAGAAAAAGAAAGTTGCACCTATTAATATAGAAGATGTCCATATTCATGGGTTCCTTGCACAGGGATTTGGAAACATAAAGATAGCTATAAAATAGCTATGGGGTTGTTTGTATTCCATAGAGACACAAGGGCTAGTTTTTTTTGAGAGAGAATTTCTTGGAGGTGTTCTTGGTCGTTCTAAAGCACACGCTGAAGTACATGACGGAGGAGAGGTATAAGCTAGGTAGCTTAGCAATCTTTCATTAGCATTTGTTATGGTGTAACAAACTGTATAAAACTGATTAAGAAATTCTTGTAATAAATTGTTTAAGGAAATTTCTAATAAAAACAAAAGGTGTTCGATTGTATTTTGTCTCTCGATTTATCTTCTGTGTTACTTAAGTGTTGTTGCATCTTGCAGTTACAATTGGTACCAAGAGCCGGTCATCTAAGTTACCGATGTGATCCTGAAGGTGAAGATGGACATGATTGTTTCTATGCAGAAGGCAATCATGTTGAGTGCGGACTAGTATGGTCATTAGAAGGCACACATGAAGCAAATGATTCGAGGAATCAGTGAGGATGCATGAACATATGTGGAGATTGGTTGGGTGGAGCCCACAATAGTCACAGAAGATGGAAAGAATCAGTCCAAGTCAAAAGATTCGTGGACAGAGGAAGAGCCAAATGCATCAATTTAATGCAAAGGCTTTGTCAACAATTTTTGCAGTTGTTGAAGCAGAACAATTTCAACTGATTCAAGGGAGTACTTCAGATAAGAGGCGTGGAAGATCCTATTGAATTCGTTTGAAGAAGATGAGAGTGTAAAGCGGATACGATTGGACCATCTTGGATCATAGTTTTAAAATCTTAAGTGGTCAGATGTTGATTTTGTAGCAAGCTTCAGTGCGAAACTCAATTCCATGGTACATGAAGCATCTATACTTGGAAAAAGGTACAAGGAGAAGAAGCTGATAAAGAAGTTGTTACAGTCTTCCAACAAGGTTTGCATCTCACAAGGTGGTCTTGAAGATGAATACAAACATGGATGAACTAAAGTTCGACAAACTTGTGGGTATGCTGAAGGCATAAGAGATGGATACAGACAGTAGTTCCGTCTCTATGTCAAGTAGTAAGTCAAGGAGTATAGCTCTTGTGGTTGAAGAAGAAGGGGATAAACTTCAGAAGATTGAAGATACCAAGGGTGTGATGTTCAGGAATTTCAGCAGGCTGAGAAGGCGCTCTGATAGAAGGCCGCTTCAACCTTTGAAGCAACATGATCGCCATAAAGGTGATCGTGACAGTGGTAGAAGAAGAGAAGGTCTTAAGTGCTAAGAGTTTGAAGGTTTTGGTCATATGAGGAGTGACTTTCATGTAGCTTTACAAAGGAAACTCAAGTGTTCTGAGTGTAGAGGGATTTGACACACACAAAGTGAATGTCAAGAATCAGGGAAAGGAAAAGGTATATCATTACAGTTGTCTGATGATTTAGATTCTGATGGTGATGGAAATGGAATGAAGAGTCTTGTTGCATTTGGCGCATACAAGGAGGGATCTAGTGAATTATATGATTCAGATATTGATACAGACGATGAGGAGTATCACGTGCTGTATGACAAGTGGTTGAAGCTCAAGGAAGAGAATCGGAGACTGCAACACGACCTGGTGCAGAATCGTGAGCAGGATGTGGCTCGGAATCAGAGCAAGTTGGTTGAAGAGCCTGTTGAAGAACTTGTAGCTCTGAAAGAGAAGAATAAGTCTCTTGAACAAGAGGTTAGCAAGCTGAGAGAAGTTGGATAAGAATGCTGGAACGTGATTTGGCTGAGAATCACAAGCAGATCAGAATGCGCAATAGGGGATCCAAGGATTTGGATAAGATATTCTCAATGGGACAACCAGCCAAGGTGAATTGGGGACTGGGAAACCGAGGAGCTAAGAGTACTGAAGTACATCATAAGGGGCTGTCACACTTTGTGCGAGGGAGCACATTGTGGGAATCAAAATTCGCATTGTCGATTTTAGTGAACGAAGGAAAGCAAAGAAAACCCTACTTTCCTTGAGGTCCGGATTCTATGCGAGAGCCAACGACAAGTAATCAAATAAACGCATAAAATATGAAAAGATAACAAAACGAATTAAGAAAAGCTTGATTTTTATTTCAAATTCTCGTAAGAGCATAGTGATTGTTACAACAGATTGTAAAAGCTTCGGCCACAAGAGCTGTCAGCGATTTTTCTAGTTCTAGCCACCTAACACCTTAAACCTAGTTGAGTCGCAGATCAATAACAAAAGACGAAAAATATAAGATAAAGTTTTGACTGATTTCAGACTGGACCTTATGAAAGGCTTCCTATGTACCCCTTTCGAGGATCATGCCGAACGTAGTTCAGTTTATAGAGAGTTGAACAAGAGTTAAACTGCCTTTGCAAGTTTGTCTAGTAGTACAGTGTAGGACATAGAAACTAAGCATGTCGAGTATCATGCCTATAATTTCTAAGTTCTAAGTTTTGATCTGAGAATTTTCGTGTGTCTGTGTCCCTCTCCCTTTCTTCTCTTATATAAGTCTTCAAGGTCAGTCGTCTTTCCTTTTTTGCCCTCGATTCGAGCTTATTCTTCTACATAAATCTTCCTTATCTTCTCGATTTTCCATAATTATCACGGAACTTGAAAATTATCTTCTTTTCCATTTATCTTCTGCGGATATCCGGTAGACCGTCGGTATAGTTGGGCTCATTGTCGTCTAAAACCGTAAGTGGGATTTTATCGCATTTTAGACCCTTTCGGGTCATTCTGCGATTTAAGCATTTTTTACGATTTCTTTCAGACAAACCTTCCTTCATATGATTACACGAGGCTGGATCCGCAAAATAATAAATCAATCGTATAGTCAAGATAACGTTGATTTTTAAGTTAGCCGTTTTATACGGTTGACTCGAAGTTTTATGAGAAAACAAGTCTGCCACGTGACGAGACGAAACAAGAAACATCCTAGTCAAGATTCAAAGGAGAGAGTGACGAGGATTCAGACTAGTTTACCATTGGAGACTAGGCGTTTGCATGTGTCTAGTCGCTCATGGGAGACTAGACTTGGTAGTGAGCCTAGTTTCCTGTGGGCGACTAGACGTTGCTTTCGTCTAGTCGCCCATGGAGAATATAATTTTCATGGGTCTAGTCTCGCATGGGCAACTAGAAGTTGCCTGGACGACTAGACTTTGAAGCGATTCAGTTGTTCCATCGATTGCACGTCTTGATTCATTGATCGGGACGAGATGGGTTGGGCGATTAGGAGTTCGTATGCGACGATTTCTTGTTTTCTTTTTACTCAAACGAGAGATAACATTTTCACGGTAACTTTCAGGCGTCGATTTCGTCGTGACCTATTTTGACCCCAACATCGGAAGACTGTTTTGTAAAATTTGTCATTTTTCGCAAAAACCTTCTACGAGAACCTTTTTCCGATCGTTTCATCTTTGGATATAAATTATTTTATTCCTTGTTTGGGACAAAATATAAAAAATTTATTCTTGTATCCTAAGTAAATAGGTTTGGATTCTGCCTTTTAGTTTCTCAGATATTTTCAGCTTATATTTGCCTAAGGCACAATTTTACGGAGGATTTTAGCCATTGAATTTTCCATGACCGATTTTGACCCCAATAGTTAGCCCCCCATATCGTGAGATATTACGTGTAGTTTCTTGCGAGGTAGTGATTGGCGTGTTAGGTGGAATCAATGGCTAAAAGGTCCGTTGGAGAAACAATTTTTCCTGAAAGTTGATAAGATTGGGGCTGCACCTTATGAAGGCTGCCTACGTACCCTTGTCGAAGGGATCAAACCTTTCGGAGTTCGTCCTGGTTCTAAGATTCTTACTACCTATTTTTAGTGAGACCTTTATGGTTTAGCTATGTGTAGAAATTATCGAGCATGTTTCTGCAGATGGCATTTTGTATTGGACCTTTGTCGGCCTCGAGAGTAGCCTTGTAGGCTGTTTGTCTTGTATTTATGAAGTCATGGATTGTCTCCTTTTCTAAAAACGTATAGAGTAGCCATACGCGGATATGAGAGAAAGAATATAAGTTGTCATCTTATTTCTGACGCTCAGCGAATTGTGACACTTGTCGTTGTGTAAGATGAGAATATCTGAAGGCTTGTGTCCGAGAAATATCGCAAAAGCGCAAATATCGATGAAGAGACTTTTTTGGGATCTCGTATTGGTTTGATATTATGCCTTGAGATGTCTGAGACCAGTGTGTTGGGTTTAGGGCAGTACCTAGGCATAGTAACGACTTATGGTTGGCTCGAAATCTAATGTAAAAGAAACCAGCTCTCGCATGCACGTATAATCTATTGACTAAGTCCAATGTCTCAGCTCTCGCTTGTTGACACGGAATGACCATCGATCGATGGCAAGGATCCTTCGTTGATCGATGGTTTCTTGAGTCAAGCCTTACAACCTAGTTCGATAAGTTCACTAGATTAGCTAAATCAACTCTCGTTTGTTTCTAGCAACCTAGCTCAACAGAATAAAGTCCGGTAGTAGACCATGCTCTTGCTTGCGCCTAACTATCCTACTATCAGGGTTCTAGTTAACTACTCTAGAACACAAGCAATAAACTCAATTCTATTAATAGATCTAATAATTACCGTAACAATTCTATTGTTTACTAATCCATCAGTACCATTAATAAACCCTAAATCTAGTTGGTAACTACTCAGACATAATTAAAGTAAGAATTATAATCTGAATAAAACGCATAGATAAAATACTGGGGTTTCAATACAAATCTCCTTAAGGAGTTATGAATCTTCTCCCTAAATAAATCCTAGAACTATGGTGAGGTGGTGCACACTTAGCCCTCTCAATCACCAATACCAATCACCCCTTTGTCTAGTGCAATACAGAAAGTATAAATATAACACCCAAAATCTAGGTCAAAACTCGTCCAAGGGTAATCTTGTAATCTTGTTTCATGTCTCTAACTTGGGCTTGAAAGGCGGCTGTATGTGAATTGGACATCGATCGATGGCAGATGTGCAAAATCGATCGATCTTGGTCATGTAACATTGGTCGTCGCCTACGTTGTATCATCGATCGATGGTAGTCTCGTACTTTGATTCTCTTCAATGATCAGCTACAGATTATTCCTCTCGAAATGCTCCAAAAGCTCCAAGTATCTCCATATATCTCCAAAACGTACCTGAACCTGTAAAGACCTCAAAACATAGCCTAGACACATATAACATACCCTAAATAGAGCCTATAACATGGTTTAACACTGGTAATAAATAGGCTATATCAACTTCCCCAGACTTAACCTTTTGCTTATCCTCTAGCAAACAAGCCTGTGAAAGATGTTTTGAAAAGCGAAGACTCACATATTGTCTAAGTATAACTGTCACCTTACTTTATTGCAACCACATCCTATCAAGCCAATCACAGAGAAACTTTATGTACCCTATCCTAGTATAGCAACCAAATTCATTCTACCAAAAACTTAGTAAATACTAGTTTAACTCGCCTCTCTACTTATTTCATTTCTTTACATAAAATAAAAGTGCAGGCTTTACCTTGAAAGTATCGATCAAGGGACACATGAACTCTTACCTCTGCAAGTATCTGAACACAAGAAGCCTTATCTGATTCATTTCCTCTCTCTCTTCTCACTTCTTCTCAGTCTTTGTCTCCCTTGTTTTGAGGGTGTCATTTTTTTTTTAATTGTTTGAGATATTTGGATAGACTTCCATGAATCAAGCCCTAATGATTTTTGCCACCAGATCTTGTTCACTTCTTTTTGACCTTTATCTGTTTCTAGGATCATATGAATTAAGATTTAATGGTTGTAGTCACCAAATCATGTTCGACTCCCTTTTTAATCTAAAGGGGAGAGAGAAGGGAATCAGAAGCACACATGCTTTTACCTTCCAGACTTGCAAAAGGAATCCGACCCAATGTATACCAAATCCCGAAGCAAGCAAATAATGTCAGGATTAGTGTTGGAAATCAGCTTTGGTTCCTCCAAATTTTCTAAGCAAGGATGATCCACTTTGGTATCTCTGGTGATCTATGCAAACAACCTTATAAGAATGGTGCTTATAGCATGGTTAGTCAATAATAAATTTCTGATCATAGTCCTCTTCTTGACTAAATATAATTTTTTTTTGAAAAAAAATTATATAGATATAAATAACACTAAAAAACAATCAAATAGCATTAGCGAACCTCTCCCAGACTTAAATTACACTGTCCCCAGTGTAATCTGCCCCAGATTGGTTAGAAAAATTAAATCATAAGTAATTATCTTAAGTATAAAACTCGATACATCTCTGTAAGAGAGCGTCGATCGATGATCGGGTATGGGTGTCGATCGATGGTCGGGTATGGGTGTCGATCGATGCTAGACCTGTAAGTTCCTATTTCTTATAAAACTCAAAATAAAACACAATATTAGTAATACCTCCCCCAGACTTAAAGACCACTATCGTTAGTGTTATATAGTCTGAGATTGGGAAAAAAATAAATCATAAGGACCAATTGTAACAAGGAAAAACGATATACCTGCTCGTTGATGGTGACCGTCGATCGACACAGTAAGTGCCTATTGATCGATGCATTGCTTACTCCGTCGATCGGCAGTGATCAAGTGTCGGTCGATGATCTAGGCAGACTATCTTCCTCGTTTTTTTTTGAAATCTGAAATAAATAAAAACGAAAATTAGTAATAAATGAAGAATAAAAATTAATTAAAACTTACTAAACAGTGGGTTGCTTCCCACTCAGCGCTTGGTTATAGTCTCAAGCTCGACGTCGTGAATGCTCTGGCTAGAAAGGAGGTTGATCAACACTTGGAAAAAAGTGGCTACATCGTTTTTGCTTTTATGAAACGATGTACCAATGAAGTTTCTGATTGCTTCATCTCCTCTGGTTTTCTCGTTCTTTATGATCTCCTTAGTAACCTCTAGTGAATGCATTATTCTTTTTAGATTTTCAATATCTTGATGGAGCATTCTAAGTCTGGAAGCTGTAATGTCTGATATCTCCTCCAGTTGCTGAGAAATATCTTCTTTCATCAGGCTCTAAGAAAAAGTAATTTCATCGAACCTATCTTCTAAGTGGTGTTCTGCTGCGGACTTCTCTCTTTCGAACTCAGTATCGATCGATGGTAACGTGGTACCGTCGATCGATGTCAGTCTATATGGTATACTCGCATGCTGTCTCCGAACAGTATCCATCTCTTGCTTCATGTCATCCATGCGTGTAGTCAAATCGGTAAGGCATCTATCAATAGGATAATAGACATTATCAAGCCTCATGTAGAAATCATCCAGTGACATCTCATGAGCTTTTTTGATCTCATGCACAATATCATCAATCTCTGTTTTGCTGTATGTTTCTTGCTTCTATTCCTCGTTGTCGATCGATGCTGGTACATGCACGTCGATCGATGACTGTTGCTGTTGTCCAAAGAAATTTTCTGATCGTTCAGCCATTAGAAGGGCGTCTGCTACATCTTTCTTAGGTAGAGTTAGAATTCTCCCATAAAGACCTCTTGCACGTCCTTCTACATCTCTGAAAATTCCAAACTCATCGGGTCTAAGGTAACCAGCTTCTTTTTCTTCTGGTCCAAGTGAAGGTTCTGGATTACGTTTGATGTCGTTTGATGGCCAAGATAGGCCGGTTATTGATTATGGATTTCCCACTCTCACGTTCATCACCCAACCAGCTTCATCCTCATCGTGATCTGAATCATATTCCTCGTAGGCTTTACTGTATCCTTGGCATGCCCAATTGGTGTCGATTGATGGTCTATTGTTACCATCGATCGATGCTTGGTAATAAAATCGGTGCCCAAAAAGGTTTCCAGCTCCATTGGCCATTGCAAGTATATCTGCTACATCCTCCTTCGTGACGATTAAAATTCTGCCATCTATAGCTCTTGTGTGACCATCTGGATCTCTCAAAATACCGAACTCGTCTGGTTGTAGATAACTAGCTTCTCTGTTGCGTTCTTCTTCTGAATCAGGTTTGGTTTCTGCTCCGTGCTCAGTATCGATCGATGGCGTATGGTTGCCGTCGATCGATGTCGATTTCCCTGGTTCATGGTACTCGATCATCTCTTCTTCTCTGTAATGGTCATCGTATTCGAGGTGGTCTAGGTAGTAATCGTGATCAGCATGGTGGGTGTGGCTCGGTTCTGGGTTATGGGTGTCAATCGATGCTGAAGGGTGGGTGTCGATCGATTGTTGATCTGCATGACTGTCGATCGATGCTAAGGGTTGGGTGTCGATCGATGCCCCATCTACCGATTCCTCATTGCACTCCTAATCGCATAAACATGTGGCCACAAGCTCTGCATTGTTACATAATTTGATCAGGGTAGCCTTGTTCTTCTTTTTAACATGTTCATAAAAGATACTTTATCAATTAGAGATAGATACAACCTGTTTAACTGCATGTCGCATATGGCTCCCACAGTAGCCATGGATGCTCTCCCAAGTAGTAGCGAAGAATTCCAATCTATCCTGATGTCCATCACATGAAAGTCTAATGGGACTAGGGTTTTGTCGATCTATACTGGAACATCTTTCACCATCCCTCCTGAGTTTACTTTTGAGCAGTCCACAAACGTTAACGAATCATTGGAGGGTTCCACTCTTAGGTTCATCTCTTCTGCCATCAACTCCCCCAGACTTAACATTTTGCTTGTCCTCAAGCAAACAAGCCTGTGGAAGAGGTTTTGAAAAGCGAAGACTCACATAATATCTAAGTATAATTGTCACCTTACTTTGTTGCAACCACATCCTATCAAGTCAATCACAAAGAAAATTTATATATCCTATCCTAGTATAACAACCAATTTCATTCTACCAACAACTTAGCGAATACTAGTCTGACTCGCCCCTCTACTGATTTCATTTCTTTGCATAAAATAAATGTGTATGATTTACCTTGGGAGTATCAATCAAAGGATATATGGATTCTTACCTCTACAAGTATCTGAACACACATGTAGTCTCCTCTGATTCATTTCCGCTCTTTCTTCTCAGTTTTTCTCAGTCGATGTCTCCCTTCTTTTGAGGGTATCATTTTTTTTAATTGACTGAGATATTTGGATAGGCTAACAGAATCAAGCCCTAATGGTTTTGGCCACCAGATCCTGTTCACTTCTTTTTGACCTTTATATCTTTCTAGGATCATATGGATCAAGCTTTAATGGTTGTATCTTGTTCGATCCTTATTATCTGAAGGGGAGAGAGAGGGGAATAAAAAGCAGACAAAATTTTACCTTCCAAACTTTCAGAAGGAATCCGATCCAGTGTATACCAAGCCCCAAAGCAAGCTAATAATGTCAGGATTAGTGTTGGAAATTAGCTTTTGTTCCTTCAAACTTTCTAAGCAAGTGTGATATAGTGGCAGGATGATCCACTTTGCTATCTCTAGTAATCTCTGCAAACAACCTTCTAAGAATGGTGCTAAAGTGTGGTTAGTCAATAATAAATCTTGATCACAGTCCTCTTCTTGACTCAATAATTTTTTTTGAAAAACTTATATATATATAGTAAATAAAACTCAAAACAATAAAATAACATTAGCGAACCTCCCCCAGACTTAAATTACATTGTCCCCAATGTAATTTGTCCCGAATTAGTTAGGAAAAATCAAATCATAGGTAAATAGCTTTAAGTAGACAAATCGATACCTCTCTATGTAAGATGGTGTCGATCGATGGTAGGCATGTGTGGTCGATCGATGGTCGCGATCCAACGTCGACCGATGGTGCCTCTACGGTGTCGATCAATGGTGGAATCATATAGTCTGTTAAATAAAATAAAAATCAAAATAAATAGTAGTATAAGTAAAACCTAAATAAAAACTTACTAAACAGTGGGTTGCCTCCCACTCAGCGCTTGGTTATAGTCTTCAGCTTGACGTTTTGGAGTTTGATTCAGTTCTGATGAGATTGGGGACTTGCTCCAAAACAATTCCCAATATCCAATGTCTTCAGCTTCATCGCCCTTTTTGTGAAAGCCTCCATAGACTCTTCTCCTTTGTCTATCATCTCAGCAACAAGGAGTGCTCGAAGCTTTGCAAATGGCTGCAAGAAGCATCTGCTGCACACTCTGTATTTCCTGACACCATCTGAGAAGCGAGGAATCAATGATAACTTAGGACTGCCCTTGGTCCTTTTCCTCTTCTTCTTTCCCCCATAATTTTTTGATCCTTTGGTGCCTCCATCAAAAAGATTACGAAACACTTCAAACTCATTCTGCTATGATCCATGATGAGTGTCAATCGACGCTCTAGTGTTGATTTAGATCGATGTTCCAATGGCTGTGTCGATCGATTCACCAGTGATGGTGTAGATCGATGCTGCGACCGATGTTCCTTGGTCATCGTCACCTTCATACTTCAATACTCTCTGAGAAATAATTGTATGCTGAAGATCATCAAATATCTCAACGTAGAGATCCATATGCACACTTCCATCTGGTGGAATAGGAGATTCAACGTCAAAAAAGCACTGAGAACCACAAACTTCACAGGATCATGTACCATCTTCGCTCTTTTTGTGAAAACCAACAACTTCTTCTGTTCAGATAGGTGGTCATAGATGTTAAGGGACAGAAAGGTGTGAGGTCTTTGACATGTGCATTCTCTCCTCAACGGTCTTGGTTCAATCATGTACTTGGTTTTTTGTCCAATAATGGGTGTTTATTGATGAAGTTGGGTGGCTGTCGATCGATGCTCTCTGCTGTGTGTCGATCGATGCCTGCTTTTGGTGAAGTTTCCAGATCTCTTATCGAAGTGTGCTGATCGTCATTAATCTTCTTCTTCAAGTCCTGACCCAAATCTTTAGGTTGTGCTTCATCCAAATGCTTCACGAATTCCTCTAGATCCAATAATGGTGTCGATCGACAACATGGGTTAGTGTCGATCAATGTTGAGATCTTAACGTCAGTCGACATTGAAGTCTTACTGTTGATCGATGCTGAAGTCAGATCACTCAAATCGGCTTTTTCTTCTCAGCTCAGCTCTCCATATCCATAGCTTCCATCTCGATCTTCATATTTGCTTTAGTATTATAGAGAAAATTGGTGATGAAGGCGTTCGTGATGTCATTCCAGGTAGTGAGAGATCCTGGTGGCAACCTTTTGAACCAACATGCTGCTTCTCCAGCAAGAGAGTATGGGAATAGTCTTAGAACTAGTAATCTTCAGAGACTCCATTGCACTTAATGGTTGACGCTAAATCATCTAATGATTCAAGGTGGCTACTTGGACATTCATGAGGAAGACCATGTAAAGGATGCTGACCCGCAAGAGATATATATGCAGGATTCAGCTCAAAGACATTCCTTTGTGGTGCAGAACGATGCATCGCAAACTTTTTGGCGTAGGAATCCTCAGGCCTGTTGTAGTCTCTAAGTGCCTTTTGTCGATCAATACCAAAATTCACAGTAACAGCAGTAGCATCTGGGATTTCAGTCCCATGTTCATGAATCAATTGCCATGCACTGTTGTACGCACGACCTCTTATGTCTCGTAAGATGCCATTCTTGTCAACTCTCAGTATGAGTACTTCGACCTTCTCTATCTTCTCGCAATTAGTGGCGATCGATCGACGGCGAAGAGTGGGTGTCATTCGATGTCATGATTTTTGTATCGATCGACGGTGAAGTATTGGTGTCTATCGATGCTCGCTTCTGTTTGCTAGCGATCACTGCTTGGAGGGTGTCGACTGTCCTCGTAGACTTATGGATCGTGCGCGAATCAGCATGTTCATTTTTTGAAGAACCCAAAAATCCTTTCCTCATTGCTTCCTGGTACTAATGTGTACCTGAAACACAAGAAAAAAATTATGTAAGTAAACTAATATAGAAAAATACCTAGACTAAATCAAACAAATTGAGTTTAATGGCGAATCCTTTCTCCCCGGCAACGACCCCAAATTTGATGTAGCTTTTATTATGCACTCTCAAATTAACCTATAAACTACTTTTTACTCTCTCAAATAAGAGGTTCAGTTGTACTACTTAGGGATCGAATTTACAGGGAGTGTGGGCACACAATAAACTATAGATGTTTAGATTAAGCTAGGCAAACAATTTATTAAAGAAGTAATAATAGACAAGTAATCATGTGACTGGTTTGATAACAATAATATGAAATAGCTAGGTCTAGGGATTTATCAATCAATAGATTCAAAACACAAATCAAGGATGCTAAGGGTTTTAAAGATCAAATTCTAGAACTCGAATTCAATAAGCAAGTAATCCAGCTCTCGCATGCAATTACTAATCATATGCCTAAGTTCTATGTTCCAGCTCTCGCATGCAAATAAGGATCAAGCGTCGATCGATACCAATGTTTGGGTATCGATCAATACTACCTCAGACAAGCATTAACACACATATCGATAATGTTCAACTAGATCCTAGACCAACTCTCGTATGCACCTAGATATCTAATCCACACAGGGTTCGGGTTCCGTTAATTAATTGCACTCTCGTGCCTCTCAATTGTCCTATGACTCTAGGTTCAAGCAATCAGTTACACTCTCGTGCTATTCCACTACTCTAGATCCTAGTATTACAAGCCACCTTGGTGTAGAGATCTATAGATAACCTAGCAATCCAATGACTATCAGTTTGACAATACGAACATGAAATCCCTAAACCTAACAAGATGATTACTCAGACATGGAAGCAATAACACAAATCATAGTCTGAATAAATAACATATATGGAAATAAATATAAAACCAAAGGAGTTCCAATCAATCTCTGATGAAGAATTGATCTTCTCTCCAAAACTTAAGACAAAGAATAAAATAAAGCTTACCCATTAACAATGGCTTAGAAAACTATATAAATTAGGTCTAAACTCGTGCATGGGTATTCTGGTAACTTGCCATGACATATGGGCTTTAGTCGACCATAAAAGAACCTGGGCCTGTCTTCTGGGATCACCGTCTATCGATGGTAAGGCTGTGCCGTCGATCGACACTCATTCATCCCCTCGACAGCTTCCATTCGCGAGGCAGACAAACCGCTCTTCAGTAAATCGGGCATAACTTTAGATATAACCGTCCGATGGTCCTCAAACCAGTGGAATTAGAAAGCTAACTACAATATAGATCTTCTATAAAAATATAAGCTCAATCGCACCGTGGGAAAAATCTCCATCCATTGCTAAACATCTGACGCATCTGCGCAGTTCTGCATCTCTAAAAGGTCTAGAATCACCAAAGTTTTCCAGAACGTACCTAAACCTGAAAATACTCTAAAACATACTCCAAACACATATAATAGACTCTAAATAGGGCTGATATCATGGCACAATAGTGGTAAATATCAGGCCCTATCATGTATCAAGGGTTATTCTGCAAACTTTTGTGTGGCAATTCTATCACCAAAGTGTGTTGTAAAGTGTATAAATATTTCAGGTGTCGAGTTCTTACACTCTTCATTGGTTCTACACTGATCATCATTCGGAGGTTCTACCGCCTATCTTCTTTGAATCGTTGCTAGCATCATACACTGGGTTTAATATACCTTTTATTGGGTCTACACGTGACCAAGAGGTTTAGGATTATCCATATCATCCTCAAGTGCATTCAGGGACAAAAAATCGACCAAGGTTGCATCAAGTGGTATTAAAGCCACTTGAGGTTTTGGTATCTATTTATATTCATCTTCTCATCTTTTCACAAACACTTCTTCTCTTTCTATCTCTTGTAAGGAGACTGAGCCAGCTTGGTTACCTGGTATAAAAAAAAGAAACAAAAAAGAAAAAACAAAATGAAAAAAAAATGTGATCAAAGAGAAATCTGATCAGACCGAGGAGAAATCTGATTAGACCAAGGAGAAATCCGGTCTCAAGCTTAGTAAAGTCAGTCTCCGAAAAAAAATCTTTCAATCTTTCTATGTTCTTCTTCTTTTCTTGATTTACCATTTGATTCTTTGGAGAACGGCACTGAGATTGATTTCTAGTTCCCTTGGAACTTGGAGATATTCACTAGAGAATCATTTGCGAGAGATACAAACAATTTGAGAGAAACACCTTGTGAGATCTTGTTACCTTTAACTTGTTTTTAGGTGATTGCAGGAACAAGATGTTTGGATATAAAGAATAAGCAGCCAGGAGAAGAACCCACAGCATGATCGATTCAATTCATCCACCAAGGCTTTGCTGGAAAATAAGCAAATTGTTTAGAAAACAGATTACACATATGCTTTTAACAAGTTTTATTCTGTGCAGGAAAGGACACAGCCAAATAAATCACTGAATAGGCTTACTAGCAGACACAGATATCAGCCTAAACCATCAAGGGATGAAGCAGATCATGGTCATAGGCGTGATGATCAAAGATGTTACCACAAATCTAGAAAATTTGATGATCGGTACAAAAGAAACCAGCACTATGATGACTGTGAGAAAAGGTTGTTACTATCACATAAGGCCGTGGAGAAGATCCAAAGAAAGAGTACATCCATGTCCCTATCTCAAAGGGATGAAGCAGTGAGCCAAAGGCCAAGCTGTTCTAAGGAAAATCGGCTAGTCAAAAGCCAAAATCAGAACAACTTTCACCACTCAGCCAAGAAACCAGAGGTAGTTCCAAAACTTCTAAATTTATTTGTGCTAGTGAATCTCTTTAAGTATCAAGACAAGAAGCAGGTAACACATGACGTGCCCATGGAGCTGGACATGGTGTGTTTATTGTTCTAGCAGGGTATAAATATCCTAAACAATCAACTATCAAATTAACCCTAATCTTAACACACAAATTATACTCTTGCCAATAGAGATCATGTGTAGTACTTAGGGATCGAATCCACAGAGAGCAATGACACAAAATAGATTTCTTATTTATAAAGACTAAGCTAGGTAATTATATATATTGGTAGCAAATAATCAGTTTAAGGAAGTATTCCTTATCAGGACGTGTAGATGCACTATGGAAATATGATAATAATGTAAATATGGAAATATACTATTAAACTAACTAGATACAAATGTAAGTATGCTAGACCTAGGGTTTCAAGTTTAATGGATTATAAGGAATATGAAGCACATAAATGTAAATATTCTAGAACTCAAATATTAACTATTATGATCCTTTTAACTCCAACTCTCGTATGCGAGCAAAAGGAAAGACCATCGATCGACGGCTAAGGCCTGATGTCGATCGATGGTGAAATCAGAAGGAAGTGTGAACGAGATTTGATATGTTCACCAAGCTAATTAGACCAGCTCTCGTACGCGCCTAACAACCTAGTTCAATGGAGTCTATTCTGGCAAAATAGTGCATGTCCTATTTTCGAGATCCTATTTAGCTACTATAGAATGCAAGCATTAAACACAACTCAATTGATGGATATTAACTTAACCTAGCAATCCTACATTTGGGCTAATCCATGAAGTCAATCACAAAGCAACTTTATATACCTTATCCTAGTATAGCAACCAAATCCATTATACCAACAACTTAGCGAATACTAGTCTAACTCACCCTTCTACTGATTTCATTTCTTTGCATAAAATAAAAGTGCATGCTTTACCTTGGAAATATCGATCAAAGGACATATGAATTCTTACCCCTGCAAGTATCTAAGCACATAGGTAGTCTTCTCTGATCACTTTCCTCTCTCTTCTCACTTATCTCATTCAGTGTCTCCCTTCTTTTGAGGGTATCATTTTATTTTTTTAATTGACTGAGATATTTGGAAAGGCTTCCATGAATCAAGCCCTAATGGTTTTAGCCACCAGATCTTGTTCACTTCCTTTTGACCTTTATCTCTTTCTAGAATCATATGAATCAAGCTTTAATGGTTGTAGCCACTAAATCCCGTTCTACTCCTTTTTTAATCTGAAAGGGAGAGAGAGGGGAATAAGAAGCACAAATACTTTTACCTTCTAGACTTACAGAAGGAATCCGATCCAGTGTATACCAAATCCCAAAGAAAGCAATTAATGTCAAGATTAGTGTTGGAAATCAGCTTTGGTTCCTTCAAACTTTCTAAGCAAGTGTGATATAGTGACATGATGATCCATTTTGGAATCTCTAGTAATCTCTGCAAACACCCTTTTAAGAATGGTGCTTATACCATGGTTAGTCAATAATAAGTCTTGATAATAATCCCCTTTTTGATTCAATAATTGTATTTTGAAAAACTTATATAAGTATAGAAATAAAACTCAAAAACAAATAAATAGCATTAGCGAACCTCCCACAGACTTAAATTACACTGTCCTCAGTGTAATCCACCCCGAATTGGTTAGGAAAAATTAAATCTTAAGTAAATAGTTTAGGTAGAAAAATCAATACCTCTCTCTGATGAGGGTGTCGATTGATGGTAGGCAGGTTTGGTCGATCGATGGTCGCGATCCATTGTTGGCTGATAGTGCCTATATGGTGTCAATCGATCGTGGACTTAAGCAGTCTGTAAAAATAAATTAAAACTCGAAATAAATAATAGTATAGGTAAAAATTAAATAAAAACTTATCAAATAGTGGGTTGCCTCCCACTCAGCGCTTGGTTATAGTCTTAATCTCGACGTTTGAACTTTCTTACTAGAATGGAGGTGGATCAACACTTGGAAAACAAGTGTCTACATCTTCTTTGTTCTTCTGAAACCATGTACCAACGAAGCTTCTCATTGCTTCATCTCCTCTAGCTTTCTCATTCTTTATGATCTCTTTAGCAACTTCTACTGAATGCATTCTCCTTTGTAGATTCTTGATACTATGCTGTAGCATTCTAAGTCTGGCAGCTGTAGTCACTGATATATCCTCCAAATTCTGAGTATCGATCGATGGCCTGATGCTACCGTCGATCGATGTCACTCTGTCTGCTCTAATAGCATGCTGTCTTCGAGCAGTATCCAAATCTTGGTTCATCTCATCCATGCGTGTAGTCAAACCGATGAGGCACTTGTCAATAGGATAATAGAAATCATGAAACCTCTTGTCGAAATCATCTAGCGACATCTCTTGAGCTTTGTAGATCTCTTGCACAATATCATCAATCTTTGCTCTGCTGTATGTCTTTTGCTTCGTCATAGACATATCAATCTTCACTGCATGTTCTGGTAAACATATGTAGCTATGCTCAAACATAGTAGCTCTCTCTAGAACTGATCTGATGTCTGTTTCTTGCACATTCACGACTCTACCGTCTATAGCTCGTGCATTACCATTCTCATCTCTGTAGACGCCATACTCGTCTTTCTTTTCCCAATGGAAAATTCTTCTTCCTTCAGCATCATAAGCTCTCTGTGCATGCTCTATACGACCGTCAATCAGTAGTGGGTTTATCCAATCGATCGATCGTGGACTTCCTGAACCAAAAGGATTAGAGGTACAAATCTGGTTTATCCCTGAGAAGGTGGTATCGCTCGACGCGAGATGGCTGTCGTCGATCGATTTTGAATGTTTGGGAGTGCATAGATCATTATGGATCGGCACGTTCTTCTGTTCCTCGCTGTCGATCAATGCTTGTACTTGTGTGTCGATCGGTGGCTGTTTCCCAAATAAATTTTCTGATCCAGTAGCCAAAACAAGGTCATCTGCTACATCCTCCTTGTGTATGTTTAGAATTCTCCCATAAAGATCTCGTGCACGTCCTTCTGGGTCTCTGAAAATTCCAAACTCATATGGTCTAAGATAACCAACATTCGTATCTTCTGCTCAAAGTTCTTGTTCTGGCTTGCGTCTGATGTCGTTTGATGGCCAAGAGATGTTGTCGATCGATTTTCGGTTATCCACTTTTGCGTTCATTACCCAGCCAGCTTCTTCTAGTGCTAGGCCGCGATACTCAATCAGCTCTTCCTCTCTGTAATCTACATCGTATTCTTTGTAAGCTTCACCGTATCCTCGGTATGCCTGATATTTGTCGATTGATGTTGTATGGTGACCGTCGATCGATGCTCGATAATCAGACTGTTGGCCAAAAAGGTTCCCAGCTCCATTGGCCATCGCAAGTATATCTGTCACGTCTTCCTTCGTGACATGCAGAATTCTACTATCCATAGCTCTTGCGTGACCATCTGGATCTCTCATAATACCGAACTCATCCGGTTGTAGATAACCATATTCCTTCTCGCGTTCTGCAGCTGAATCTAGTTTGGACTCTGAGTTAATATCAGTATCGATCGATGGTTATTTGTTACCATCGATACCATCGATCTCGCTTTCTCGAGTTGATGGGAAACATGAAAAACACCAGCCTCTTCCATAGAAATACCTCGATACTCGATTATCTCTTCTTCTTTGTAATATTTTTTGTACTCGAGGTAGGCTGGGTTGTATTCAAAATCTGCATGGTAGATGTTGATTGGTTTCGAAGGGTGAGTGTCGATCGATATCAAAGGGTGAACGTCAACCGATTAGTGAACTGCAAGATCTTCGATCGATTGTCTGGTTTGGGTATCGATCGATGCTCCATCTTCCGATTCCTCATTGAACTCATAATCTTAGAAGCCTGTGGTCACAAGCTCTGCATTATTACACAATTCAATCAAGTAGCTTTGTTGTTATTCTTAACAGGTTCATAAGAATTATTTTGGTCAATTAGAGATAGATACAACCTGTTTAACTTCATGTCGTAGATAGCTCCCATAGTGGCCATAAATGCTCTCCTAAGTAGTAGCGCAGAGTTCCAGTCTATCCTTATGTCCATCACATGGAAGTCTACTGGGACTAGGGTGTTGTTAATTTGCACTGGAACATCCTTTACCATCCCTCTTGAGCAATCTACAAATGTGAAAGAATCATTGGAGGGTTATACTCTCAGGTTCTCTCCCATAGACTTTGGCATAATGCTCACTGATGATCCAATATCACAGAGGGCATTGGGATATTTTTTCCCTTGAGGAAGCATGGAACCACGAACTTTCCAGGATCACTTTTCTTCCTCAGACAAGTTATTTGCTTCATCTTCTATCTGAGATGATTGAACATGATCTCTATATCATCATCTGTCTCCCTTGTTTCCCTGAAATACATCCACAATTTGTGAGTATAATAAGCTTCATCAAAAGAAATATCTAGAGGAATTTTGAAAACTCTTTTGGCAAAGCTATCCATCTCTTTTTCATTAGCTTCTCTGCGTTGATGTTTGGGGATCTTTTGCTTCCTCTTGGAGTGTCCCTCATCTTCTCTATCGAGATCCATAGCTTCATATGTGTTTCTATTTAGATATGAAACTGTCACAGCCGGATGCACAATCAATCTTGCATTGATGTTCGGTAGTCGAACTGGTTTCCTCATCTGTCGATCGATGCTAAGGTCACACTGTCAATCGATACGTATATCACTCAGTCGGTCGATGCTCGAACATTTGTGTCGATCGACGTTACTCGATTCTCACGAAGCCACTGATACTGCAGGCTTCGCTGACGATCGACACCAATGAGAAGTGTTGAGTGACATGGAATTTTCCACACGAAAATCGATTTCTTGTAGCTTCTCTCTCTTAACTTCCTGCCAAAAATCATCATCAATTAATGCATTGATGTGGTGCTTTTGTCCAGCCTCTATTTTCTCCTTAATCAATCTCTCATGCCTCCTAATGGTTTCGCTTGTTTGCATCACTTGATTCTCCAATTTCTTCACATAGGTGCTGCAGTTTTCAAACTTGGTATTGAGGTTGAGGTACACACCATCTTATTTTTCCATTGAAATCCACAGTCATCTTCTGCTGTCCTTCTAAAACTCTGTCAACCATTGCTTCGATCTTGCTTTCCTGACCTTCTGGAGGAGGATTATGGTAGTAGGAAGATCCATAAGTCATGTTGTTGTTGAAGGGCTTTTGTTGTGAACTCTGATTAAAGTTAATCCTTTGAGCATTCCCATAGGAGTTCCTATTCAACCTGGATTCCCTTGTCTCTGGAAACCATTCCCATCGATATAGTTCACATCCTCTTCTTCAATCTCATCT
>CAJHQQ010004886.1:0-22646 GCA_905132885.1 Moricandia moricandioides | reverse complement strand
TGTTCATTTTAGTTTACTTTTTTGGCTTTTAGTATTATTTTGATGTATCTGAGTGAATCGCTTTCAGGATGAAAGTTGAGTCAGGTGGAGGAGAAGACGCATTGGCAAAGATTGTCAACCACAATGTCAACAGTCTGTAGCGAGCGCATTGAGGCGTATTATCGGCGACCGACGCGAGAGTCGCTACATGAGGTTTCTGCAGGGGAGTCCGTAGCGTACCCGCAGTAGCGACGCAGACGCAAAAGTCGCTAACGGACCCAGATGAAAAATCCACAAAAATCTCTAAGTCCCGTAGCGACTTCTCCGTAGCGACATTGCCTGGTCTCTAGGAGGTTTGCAGCTGTCATAGCGACCTCCGTAGCGACCATAGCAGGTCGCTACACGGCCCAGGTAAGTCCTCTTCCACTCAAAAATGGTCCATACCAAGTGAACTGAGTCGATTTCAACCTGATTTTCACCCTGACCAGCTCGAACCGACCCCCATCCCCCATATCCCTTCGTTTCTCTCTTTCTCTCACCTCTATTCTCCAAAAACGAAAATCAAATTCCCCAAAGAACAAAAAACCCCAACTTTCCCAATCCTTCATCAAAATATTTGATTCAACTTACTATCATCCCGAAATTGCATCATACTTCCATATGTTGATTGATATCATTCATTCAAGCAACGGTATGAAAATTTCGGATTTTTATGAAAATTTTGGATTGATTCTTCCTTAAAGAAATTTTCCCAACTTTTCTAAATTTGTTGCATGTCTGAATTTTTTTTAAACTAGTTCTTCATGTTCTTACAAGCTTGTTAGATGCTTTGGATTGATGAATTTCGTGATATATAAGTGTGAATTGGGTACTTAAGAATTAGGGTTCTTGGTGTTCTTGAGAAATTGAAAATTTGGGGAAATTGGATGTTTCTGCTTGGGTTGGCTACAATTAAGTGTTCTAGAACTACTGTTAAGATATTATTTCATTTTAACTAATTTGGAACTAATTTTGACGAATGATTGACTTAACCTGAGATTGAAATGCCTTATTTTGAATAGCTTTGATTCCTCAATCAATCCATTAAGTTGGCTATTTGTGATATCTAAAGCCTCTCGACATTGTTCTCATACTACTCTTAGTGTTTAAATTCAGGTACCAATAGCGAGAACTAGATTAACGAGAGCCAACAGAAGCCGAAACCCACCACAAAGCACAAAGGATGAGGTTAAGCGAGAAAGGAAGAAAGCTGAAGAGATTGAGAGGGAGATCGAAGAGGGTCTCCAAGCTCCAACTGAAAGTGAGGATAAGGTTCCACCAAGACAAGTTAAGAAACCCAAAGGGAAAGGGAAAGGAAAGGTTACATGTGGTGTGTTTATTGTTCAAGAATAGTATAAATATCCTAAATAATTAACTGTCAAATTAACTCTTAATCCTAATACACAAAACAATACTCTTGCCAAAAATGATTAGGTGTACTTAGGGATCGAATCCACAGAGAACAATGGCACACAATAGATTTTTTATTTCTAAAGACTAAGCTAGGTGATTATATATATTGGTAACAAGTAATTGGTTTAAGGAAATATTCCTTATCAGAAGGTGTAGATGCAATATGGAAATATGCTAATAATGTAAATATGAAACTATGCTAATAATCTAACTAGATGTAAATGTAAATATGTTAGATTTAGGGTTTCAAGTTTCATGAATTATAGGAATAAGATGCACAAATATGTAAATATTCTAGAACTCAAATATTAACTATTTTTACCATTTAAACTCCAACTCTCGTATGCGAGCAAAAGGAAAGACCATCGGTCGACGGCTAAGGCCTTATGTCGGTCGACGGCTAAGGCCTTATGTCGATCGACGGTGAAATCAGAAGGAAGTGTGAACAAGATTTTATATTTTCACCAAGCTAATTAGAGCAGCTCTCGCATGCACCTAACAACCTAGTTCAATGGAGTCTATTCTGGCACAGAACCTACTTTCGTAGTCGTCAGTGTCCTACTTTCGAGATCCTAGTTAGCTACTCTATTCAAGCATTAAGCACAACTCAATTGATAGATATTAACTTAACTAGCAATCCTAGTTTTGGGCTAATCCATGATTGCTATCATTCAACCCTAAGTCTAATGGGTAACTACTCAGACATAATCAAAGTAAGAATAATAATCTCAATATAATGCATAGATAAAATATTGGATTTCCAATACAAATCTCCCTAAGGTTTTATGAAACTTCTCCCTAAATAAATCAAAAAAAATATGATGGAGTGCTGGTGCATACACACACAAAGCACACTTACTAGCACCCAGCACTCCAGCACCCTACACCTTGGTGCAATACATAAAGTATAAATATAAAACCCTAAAGTCTAGGTCAAAACTCATCCAAGGGAAATTTTGTAATCTTGTGTCATATCTCTAACTTGGGCTTGAAATTGGCAATCTGCGAATTGGTCATCGATCGATGTCAGATGTGCACCATTGATCGATCTTGGTCATGTAACGTCGGTCGATGCCAAGGTTGTGTCATCGATCGACGACAGTCTTGTACTTTGACTCTCACAATGATCAGCTATGGATTATTCTCCTCTGAATGTTTCAAAAGCTCCAAGTATCTCCATATATCTCCAAAACGTGCATGGACCTGTAAAGATCTTAAATATATCCTAGACACACATAATATACCCAAAATAGAGCCTATAACATGGCCTGAAACTGGTAATAAATAGGCTATTTCAACTCCCCCAGACTTAACATTTTGCTTGTCCTCAAGCAAACAAGCCTGCGAAAGAGCTTTTGAAAAGCGAAAACTCACATGATATCTAAGTATAACTGTCACCTTATTCTATTGTAGCCATATCCTATCAAGTCAATCACAGAGTAACTTTATATACCACATCCTAGTATAGCAACCAATTTCATTCTACCAAGAACTTAGCGAATATTATTCTCACTCGCCTCTCTACTGATTTCATTTCTTTGCATAAAATAAAAGTGTAGGCTTTACCTTGGGAGTATCGATCAAAGGACATATGGACTCTTACCTCTGCAAGTATCTGAACCCACAGGTAGCCTTCTCTGATTCATTTCCTATCTCTCTTCGCACTTCTTCTCAGTCAATATCTCCCTTCTTTTGAGGGTTTCATTTTATTTTTTTAATTGACTAAGATATTTGGATAGACTTCCATGAATCAAACCCTAATGGTTTTTGTCACCAGATCCTATTCACTTCTTTTTGACCTTTATCTCTTTGTAGGATCATATGAATTAAGCTTTAATGGTTGTAGGCACCAAATCATGTTCGATTCCTTTTTTATCTGAAGGGGAGAGAGAGGGGAATCGGAAGCACACAGACTTTTACCTTCTAGACTTGCAAAAGGAATCCGATCCAGTGTATACCAAATCCCAAAGCAAGCAAATAATGTCAGGATTAGTGTTGGAAATCCGCTTTGGTTCCATCAAACTTTCTAAGCAAGTGTCATATAGTGGTAGGATGATCCACTTCGGTATCTCTAGTAATCTCTGCAAACAACCTTCTAAGAATGGTGCTAAAGTGTGGTTAGTCAATAATAAATTTTTGATCATAGTCCTCTTCTTGACTCGATAGAAATCTTTGAAAAACTTATAAATAGTAAATAAAACTCAAAAACAATAAAATAGCGTTAGCGAACCTCCCCTAGACTTAAATTACCTTGTCTCCAGTGTCATCTGCCCCGGATTGGTTAGGAAAAATCAAATCATAAGTAGATAGCTTAAGTATAGAACTCAACACCGCTCTCTGTAAAAGAGTGTCGATCGATGGTAGGAGGGTGTGGTTGATCGATGGTCGCGATCCACTGTCGACCGATGGTGCCTCTATGGTGTCGATCAATGGTAGTTTACATAGTCTGTAAAAACAAAATAAAACACGAAATAAATAGTAGTATAAGTAAAACTAAGTAAAAACTTACTAAACAATGGGTTGCATCCCACTCAGCGCTTGGTTATGGTCTTAAGCTCGACATTGTGAACTTTCTGACTAGAATGGAGGTGGATCAACACTTGGAAAACAAGTGTCTACATCTTCTTTGCTCTTCTGAAACCATGTACCAACGAAGCTTCTTATTGCTTCATATTCTCTGGATTTCTCATTCTTAATGATCTCCTTAGCAACCTCCACTAAATGCATTCTCCTTTGTTGATTCTCAATATTGTGTTCGAGCATTCTAAGTCTGGCAGCTGTAGTGTCTGATATGTCCTCCAATTTCTGAGAAATATCGTCTGTCATCAGGCTCTGAGAAAAAGCAATCTCATGAACTTTTCTTCTAATTGTGTTTCTGCTGTGCACTTCTGTTTGTCGAAATCAGTGTCAATCGATGGTAAGATGTTGTCGTCGATCGATGTAATTCTATCCAGTCCACTCACATGCTGTCTTTGAACAGTATCCAAATCTTGCTTCATCTCATCCATGCGGGTAGTCAAACTGGTGAGGCACTTGTCTATAGGATAGTAGACATCATCAATCCTTCTATAGAAATCGTCTAATGACCTCGCTTGATCTGTGTAGATCTCATCCACAATGTCGTCAATCTCTGCTCAGCTGTATGTCTTTGGTTTCTGCCTGGACATACCGATCTTTGCTGCATGTTCAGGAAAACATATGTAGTTGTACTCAAACATATTAGCTCTCTCTAGAACTGCCATGATATATGCTTCTTGCACATTCACAACTCTTCCGTCTAGAGCTCGTGCTACCATTCTCATCTCTGTAGATGCCATACTCATCCTTCTTTTCCCAAAAGAATTTTTTTCTGCCATCAGCATCAAAAGCTCTCGTTCCATACTCTGTGCGACCGTGTATCAATAGGGGATTTATCCAACTGATCGGTCCTGGAGTTTCTGAAGTAAAGGGGTTAGATGTACATAACTCGTTGACTCTTGGAATAGTGGTATCGGTCGATGCGTTCTTCTTGTTGTAGATCGATGGTTGTGTTTGGCTTGGCTCGTGCTTCTGCTCCTTGTTTTCGATCGATTCTGGTACCGGTGCGTCGATCGATGTTGTTACCGGTGCGTCGATCGATGGTTGTTGTTGTTGTCCAAATAAATTTCCTGATCGTCCAGCCGTAATAAGGGTGTCTGCTACATCCTCCTTAGGTAAAGTTAGTAATCTCCCATAAAGATCTCGTGCACGTCCTTTTGTATCTCTGAAAATTCCAAACTCATCTGATCTGAGATAACCAGCTTCTATATCTTCTCCTCCAAGTAAATTTTCTGGTTTTCGTTTGATGTCGTTTGATGGCCAAGATAGGCCGATTATTGATGCTGGATTGCCCACTCTCGTCTTAATTACCCAGCCATCTTCTTCTTCTAGTGCCAGGCTGCGAGGTTCAGTCAGCTCTTCCTCTCTGTAATCTGCATTGTAGTCTCCGTAAACTCTACCATATCCGCGGCACTACAAGAAATATCGGCATTAGCAGCGCCTAGAAAACGCTATCATAGGGTTTTTGTAGCGTTTTTGTAAACGCTCTGACAACCGCAGCTATGATAGACCCCCCCCCCCCTATTGTAGCTTTAATCGTGTGCTGCAAAAGAGTACAGATATAACAGCGATTATTTAGTGTTATATTAAATGTGTTTTATAGCATCATCTTTTTGATGTATTACATTATAATATGGCATTGTGGGTCTGTTATAACATTATTTATAATACCACAT
Organism: Moricandia moricandioides; assembly: GCA_905132885.1. Taxonomy (NCBI): domain Eukaryota; kingdom Viridiplantae; phylum Streptophyta; class Magnoliopsida; order Brassicales; family Brassicaceae; genus Moricandia; species Moricandia moricandioides. Next base: position 16,962 of record CAJHQQ010004886.1, on the reverse strand, counting down.
TTTTCTTGTCATGAAATATATTATTGTAACTTTTGTTATTTTGATGCTTGTACCTATAATAGCTTTTTATGTGTGCTGCTTAATATTATAAAATAGCTTGTTTCTTGTGCTAGGATGTTGATTTTCATAGCTAATTTTAAATGCCCTATATTTGTATAATGAAATATTTGTAAATTAATTTTTATAGGTATTTTGAAATTTCCTGATATAATTTTTTTATTCAGAATATTGAATAGCATAATTTGTAAATAAAAAAATGAAAAAAAAAAATATATATATATATATATTTAGTAAATAAAGAGAGACAAATTACAAACATTCCAAAAGAAATAAAATGATTAAGTACAATAGATCCAGAAGCAAATAAAACACAGACCGAAGCAAATGGTTTATAGAAATGTAGGCATTAGTCTTGAGAAGAACCCATGGCTCGTGATGACTGTCCGTGTTCTTGTTTTGGCCGTCTCACAGGAGCTGAGTTGCGGGAATTCAGGGATCTGATAAAGTTCAGGAACATTGGGTCGATGTCTTCTTCAGGATCCTCAATTCGTATCAAGTGGTAGCCTTGAGAGCGTCTAAACTCGGCTCTGGTTATCTCTTCCACATCATTACCTCCTGAGGACTGTCCTGGTTCTCTTGGGCGTTGCATTTGAGCTTCATGTTGTGGCTGTTGTTGTTTGAGTTGTGGTTTCACATCGGCTGCAGCTAGGCCACAGATGAGGCCCTTCCTTGCTTCCATTAGAGTTGCTAGATGGAAAATTAATTCAAAGTTATATCTTTGACTATCTCAACACAAGGTAACAAATCGAACAAGATATTGGAGTTTCTCTGACCTGGCATAGTCAAATATCTTATCTTTTTGCGATCTTCATTTTTCACATTCAGACCATCACCTTATAATCTATTCTCTTCACAATTTAACAGTATTAATCGACCAAACTCAATTTCTCACGCACGCGTCAGAGACAAACTCCAATATCTTGTTCGATTTCGTTACCTTGTGTTTGAGATAAGTCAAAGATATAACTTTGAATTTTACATCTGCCATCACACTCTGAACGGAAGCCAAAGCCCAATCCTCAAGACAACCCCCCACCAACCATATATCTCAACCTTCCTTAATTTTTTTCTCTTGCACTCATCTCAGGATTCTTACTCCTTTCTACTATCTTTTTTTCATCTACTTTTTTGGGGGTATTATGACTAACACTTCTTTATTTACGGTATACTTGCTCTGTTCAAAGTTTACGTATCTTTTATGTCACTGTTTCTTTAGTTTTCTCGGTTTCCGGTTTTTTATTATATTCATTTTTTTGTTCTCTCATGTCCTGAATCTAATTTGAAAGAATAGATTAGTGAAGAATAAATTGAAAAATTAATCCAAAGATAGATCTTTGACTATCTCTACAAATCGAACAAGATATTGGAGTTTCTCTGAAATCTGTAAGATTCATTACCTGTAAGAGATCTTTAAGAGGCGATAACCTGTAAGGAGAGAACTCTGTAACATAAATCTTTGTTGTTGAAGACAGATTGGAGATGAAATTGTGGAGGGTCGGAGAGATTGTGGTGGTTTGAGATGGAAGCGTGGTGGCTTATACAGATTTGTGGTGGTTTGAGATGGAAGGAGAGAAGGGTTGAGAGAGATTCGTTGCTTGAGAGAGATTTGTGGGAATGAGAGAGAAGTCGATAAAGAAAATCTGGACCAATGAGAGACAATGACGAGGATAACCTAAAGCACTAATCTCCACCGTTGAATCATCTCAATCCAGTGGATATAATGGGTGCAATTTTTTTAGTTTGTCTCCTGCATGAAATATCGATAATATGGTTATAAGCTAAGAGCAACATGGAATTTGTTTGATTTTGATATGATTTAGGATGGTGTATACTTGTATATGAATTTATGTCTACATTTGAAAATGATCATATAATCAATAAAAACTAAATTATGCAAAGAAAACATCATGTTGTGAACATATAAACACTAAATACTCAAAGTAAACCAATTTATACCCTAACCCCTAAAACTTGACACTAAAATGTCAACCCTCAATGAAAAAAGTATGGAAAGCTTACTTGATTCTTAATTTTATTATTCTTTGTGTGTTGTTATCTTTTGGTTACCTTCACTAAACACTAGTTATTACATATTTTAAAATAAATCACTCACACTATCATTACCCTAAACCCTAAAACTAAGCCCTACACAATCAACCCTATCGTTACCCTAAATACTAAAAATTAGCTTTTGCTTTGTTATATAAAATTGTATTTGGACATTTCAAGTGTATAATGAAATTATTACAAAGACTTACAACCACTAAATTTGCATGGTTACAAGACATTATATATTTCAACATTATAATTTTGGCTTTGTTAAGAGAAACACGTGAAATCATAAAACCCATAATTAGTTAAGATTCTAAAAGCATAAGATACAAGGCAAATTACACTTAGTCACGTTTTGAAACACATAAACTGAAAGCCGATAAAAACACAGTCTTTAAAAAACAGAGTCATTAAAAACACAAACAATCTTATTGTTTGGTTCCTTTGGCTCTGTTTTTAAACCTGCACAGAAAGAGAAATCTGATTAGTTTGACATATTTCCACATATGTAACAAATAAACGAGATCTCACCAGTAGAACTTTATCCTCTGGCCAAGCAAGACAGCTTCCAAGTGCATCTTCCATATACGCGATCTCTGATGGTGTCCTCCACACAGCAGCATCTTTAATCTTCACAACACCCACAAAGACTCGACATGCACCAGACCCCAAAGGTTGAAAGTGGACAAGATGTTCAGGATTACTCGATGACCAACGTCCTTCAGCAACAACCACCTTAATTCCGGACAGGTCCAGCAGCTTGATTTTCTGATTAGGCTTGAATTTGTTACGCTGCAACCACAAACCACAAAGCAGAACCAATATTTAGGGATCACAACCAAAACTAATCAAGTACTGCAAGGAAAGGAAAAACCTCTGAACTGCAAAGAGGAGATGCTGGAATTACAGGTGACTTCTCTTTCATAGTCACTGCAGGTTTTTTTGTAGGAGCTGGTGGAGTTAAAGGAGAATCCTCATTCCTAGACTGCATCTTTGACACTCGTTGCAGGTTTTGCAGTAGTTGTTGCACTTAGTGGAGACTTTTGATTCTTACAAGTTGAACTTCCTGCTTTTGAACTTCCTGCTATTGAACTTCCTGTTTTTGAACTTCCTGTTTTAGAATTTGGTGTTTCTGAGTCAAACACAACTCTGTTTGCTGGCCAGGCTACAAAACTGTTCTGATAATCCTCCATAGTTGTCTTCCCCACAGTAGGCCTCCATATGTATGCATCAGGGTTTACTACCTCATCCACATACACTTTTATTGCATTTGGACCAAGCGGAAGTCCATTCACCAACGTTTTTGGTTCTTTCGTGATGCAACCATGCTTGAGTCAGAGGACTATACGGTCAAGGATAAACCGGGATGGCTGAATGGAAAGCTTGAAGATGAATCTAAGTCTAGAATGAAGCATAACCAGCTTACTTTTGCTGTGAAAATCATGTCAAACAAGATGGAAAAGATGTGGATCAGCCCCATGGATGATTTATGCCGTTTTCTGGGTCTAAAAGAAGATCAATACACAAGTTGAGGATCCATTCTTTCTTTGAGCAAGGCTAGCCACAAAATTCAAGTCAAGGAGTCAGCCAAAATAAATAATTCTTGAGTTTTCAAGACAATTTTAATTTTAATTAAGTTTTTCTTATTTTTCTACAATTTTAGGACTTTTTAATTTCCTTCTTCTCTACTTAAACTCTCTTTTGTTTCTGAAAAAAACATTCACCTTTTTTTATCAAATCTCTCTCTAAATCTGTGAATCCCTTGTTCATCTTTGAACATTGATTGCTAGGAGTTCATTCTCTGCAAGCAAAACTTGTCTTTGTTCACAAACAGAGTTCATTCTCTTGATCTTAGACACATCTACACAAGATTTGATCATTCCATAGGTCATCTCTGAAGTTCATCATCCATATCTACTTCTATCCATCAAAACCATCATCATCTATCCTTCAAACCATCAGATCTTCCTTCAAAGAATCAGGGACAAAAAGGATCTCCTCACCAGGGATTCATCAAGTGGTATCAGAGCAGATTTGAAGGCTCTTGATCTTGGGGTTTGATTCTAAAACTTTTCCACTCCTCTTTGTTTTGGGAATCTGTTTTCTATTCTCTGCAATTTGCTCTGCAATTTTTCCAGAAATCTCTTATCTTTCTATCTGTTGAATCTGCAAGAGGGCCAACCAGATTTAAAAGAAAAACAATCAAAAGAAAAGTTGAAGAGAAATCCAACTTGGCTGAGGAGAAATCCAGCTTGGCTGAGGAGAAATCCAGCCCTGGTGGTAAAGCCTCTTGCAAACAAAAATCTTGCAATCTTTCTATCTCTTTCTTCTGTTTTGGGGTTAGGGTTTGTTCTCTGAAGTTTGATCTTTGTTTGTTGCTGAGCTACTGGATTCACAGAGAAAACTCACAGAAAAATCAGAGAGAAACACCAAGAGAAAGTGAGGCTTTGGCTATTTGTTATTGTGTTAATTTTTCTTGTTGAGTTTCTTAGCAGGAAGCCATGTCTGGAGGAAGCAATGGTAGAAGGAGACGTCCTGAAAAGGAACTAGATTACAACCTGTTTGACTGTGCAACAAAAGCAGCCTTGAAAAGAAGAGAAAAGACTATGAGAAAAAGAGATTCATACGATATTGATGAGTCTGGTTATGAGCAGGAAAAGATACAGTCCAGGAGGACACTGGAAAGGCTTAAAAGGAGGAGCACACATCATGATCAATTCAGTTCTTCCACAAAGAGTGTGCTGGGAAAAAGACAGATTTTTTTAAGAAAAGAAAAGTCGGTTTTTAACCATTCTGATTTTGTGCAGGAAAAGCCACGACCAGTGAGGCAAGATGAACCAACTAGGAGGAGCAGAGAATTCCTAGACATGCCAGAGAGGAGACAGGAGCTTGCTATGGTCGTGATCCCATAAAGAAGTCTCAGAAGCAACCAGCATCAATTGATTATTTGGACAGCCAACAGTTTCAAGATGATTTCAAAAGGATTGCACAACAAGTACTGCAAGATTTTGTAACAGACCAGCAAAGGAGACCAACCTCACGTCCTTCCTCAAAGATTGGTAGTCAGAGGAGTTGTAGCAAGCAAGAGAAGGTTATCCAAGAGCTGGGAACAAAAACATCTAAGGTAATAAAAGAACCTGAGACAGAATATGAGTTATCTCTTTTCTCTTCCCAGTCTGAGCTTAATGTCAATAAAACATGTGATGAACTAACTTATCTGGAACCGGTGCAACCGAGTAGCCTTGTTTTAGTGTCTCAGCTCTCAGAAGAAAACTCAGCAGAAGAAGCACAAAAGAGTTCACCACCAGAAAAAGTGTTGGAGCAGCCCAACATTGAAGCAGAAACAGATGCTAAGGCATTCTCTTTGAACTCTCAAGAGCACTGTAAGGACCTTAATATGGTTAATTTTGTGCCCGATTTGTTTGTTATGGTTAGTTCCAGTGATGTAAAACGTTTTGGTCTTGAAAAAGTGAAAGAATTTTGTGTTTTAAACTCTGTTTTTGATAACATGATCCATTCTTTTAAGAAATTTGAACTAGATAAATCTTTTGATCAAAAACATTTTTCTTGTGGTAATTAATCAACCCTAGTCTTGTTTGAGTTTTGATCAGTTTAAGAAACATCACAGAAGCCTTGATCACTCTGAAAAGACACAAAAGTTTGTTATGCAACAATCTGATTTTTGTCTTAGAAAACCTTGTGATTTTGTTGCTTGTTTTAAAGATAATGGCTTTGATCTGAGTGTTTCTAGTCATAAACTGATCACTGGTGGTTTGTTTGCATATGCTTATGTTTTGGACAAACCTAGGAAGTCTCAGGAACTGAAAGAACTTAGGGCTGAAACTGAAGTTGTTCTTGATTCTGATTTGAAACTTGCTAGTTTATGTTTTGAAACTGAAAAATCTTGGCATGTTTTGAGATCATTGCTTGAGAATTGTGTTGTTTTGAGCTTTGATGACATTCTGGTTTATAACACTTTCTTTGATAAACATGATGATTCTTTGCTAAATGATTCTCAATTTGTACTTAATCATTTGTCTTCTTATTCTGAGAAAAGTAGGCACACATTGAAGTTGTTCTATGTTATTGAGTGCCTTGATACAATTTTGGTTTACAATACTTACTTTGATGTGTATCTTAGAAGTCTGAAACAAGTGCAACATGTTCTCAGAAAGAAATGCTTGGCTATTGATCAGATTAAGAACCTGTTTTTCCTATATGACATTGGATTTCTAGTCTCTGTTTTGAGTATCCAGGAACAGCATGATCAGTCTCAGAGGGTTGCAAGGAACAATAGAAATTGCAAATCTTATAAGCCTGAAATTTGGAGATGGAAGTACTTGAGGAACATGGCTTCAAAATTCCAAGGAAGTTTCTGTCCAAAAACTTACTTTGATGTTGCTTTCATGCTTATTTTCTTGATCATTTGTCTCACCTCTTACTGGTTTCCTTTTGATGTAGGAGATACAGATTTGAGGACAAATCTTTGCAAAGGAGGAGGGGATGATGCAACCATGCTTGAGTCAGAGGACTATACGGTCAAGGATAAACCGGGATGGCTGAATGGAAAGCTTGAAGATGAATCTAAGTCTAGAATGGAGCATAATCAGCTTACTTTTGCTGTGAAAATCATGTCAAACAAGATGGAAAAGATGTGGATCAGCCCCATGGATGATTTATGCCGTTTTCTGGGTCTAAAAGAAGATCAATACACAAGTTGAGGATCCATTCTTTCTTTGAGCAAGGCTAGCCACAAAATTCAAGTCAAGGAGTCAGCCAAAATAAATAATTCTTGAGTTTTCAAGACAATTTTAATTTTAATTAAGTTTTTCTTATTTTTCTACAATTTTAGGACTTTTTAATTTCCTTCTTCTCTACTTAAACTCTCTTTTGTTTCTGAAAAAAACATTCACCTTTTTTTATAAAATTTCTCTCTAAATCTGTGAATCCCTTGTTCATCCATGAACACTGATTGCTAGGAGTTCATTCTATGCAAGGAAAACTTGTCTTTGATCACAACAGAGTTCATTCTCTTGATCTTAGACACATCTACACAAGATCTGATAAGTTCATAGATCATTTCTGAAGATCATCCAATCAATCTATCCATCATCATCAAAACCAACTCAGATCTCTCTCAAAACCATCAGATCTTCCTTCAAAGAATCAGGGACAAAAAGGATCTCCTCATCAGGGATTCATCACCCAGCAACTATCAATGGTTTAGACATGCTACAAGCACTAAGAGATAGACCAGCAGTCCTAGAGTGGGTATAAGCATCAGTTTGATCATAAAGGCTAGTAAATTTAGATGCACCAAATGAATACCCCCTGAGGTTACCAAATATGTTACCATTATCCTTGAGCATCTTGATGAGAGCATCCATCTCTGATCAGCGGATGAACTCATGCTCATTTGGACGGTTGGTTGGTTGAGCTGCATAGGTCACCAATGCCTTGTTCTCACCACCTTCTCTTCCTTCAGTCTCTGATGCCCGGTTTGACATTCCTGCTCCATTCATCAGATGCTGATCACTTCCTCCATTGCTCACATTTGCCCTTGCATCTCTATCCTTCATGAACTTGTTTGGCTTGAGATGTGGGTGGAGGATCCAGCACTGATGCTTCTTTTGACCTTGTCTCTTGCAATGGTCACAGTTTCCATTGAACCTTCTTTCTTCATACTTGTTCACCCTGTTGGCTTGAGGAACTTCAGCTTGATTAGCCAAGGTAAGCTCCCCCTTTCCTCCAAATAGCCCCAATGATCCTTATTCCTTTTGGATTTGTGCGCAAACTTCCTCTAGAGTGGGTAACTTCTCAGCTCGCAGAATGTGCTTTACCAAGTCATTGTAGGTAGAGTTAAGAGTGAGAAGCAAGCCAAAGACCTTGTCTTGTTCACGCCTTTGATTGAGCTCATCTGGATCGGTTGTGCTTGGCCTCAACATCTCAAGCTCTGACCACAATTCTCTAACTTCCCAAGATGCTTTGTGAACTCCATATCTTCTTGTGCCAAGTTGTTTATGGCTCGCTTAATCTCAAACACACGAGTAAGGTTTGAGATGTTCCCATATACCTTCTGGAGAGTATCCCACAGGTCCTTTGCCTTCTCACAGTAGCTGTACGCCTCTAAGATTGATGGATCTAGAGAGCTTTGAAGGATGGACATCACCAGGTTATCTTCCTGGATCCATTTCACTTCATCACACACAACAATCTCCTTGTTGCCTTCATGAGTAATGAGTTTTGGAGCTTCATCTTCAAGGATGTGGTTCCACAAACCCTTACTCCCCACTGCTGTCTTCACCACACGAGACCATAGGAGGTAGTTTCCCCCCTTTAGAATCACTGGAATCACCGTAGTCTTAGTACCCTCCATCTTGAAGCTTCCCGGATGAAAAAGGTGTTCTTGAGTGTTCTTGAGCAAGAAATGAAATCAAACCCTAGATTCAAGTAAACCTAGCTCTGATACCATGAAAACTAAAGAGATATCTGGGGTTATATGAGTATTTGAGACGTTGAAAGAGATTAGAGAAGAGATTAGAAGAGATTTGGAGACTAAAGCTTGAAATGAGACTAGAAATCCATTTCTGGATATGAAGAACACTAGAGAGAATAAGAGAGACTCAAAATGATTTACTTGCATATTAATCTGAGTATAGGTTACAATATATAGGAAAGCCTTAACCTCAGCCACAAACGGTCATACAGGTTAAGGTAACCAAGAGGGAAACGTGTTTAGTCTAAGGGAGAGGCGCCCCTTGTTTTGAATACTTGGCTGAGGAAGCTTGATGCCTTTGGCATCTTGACCAGATGCCTTCTCCTTTCCAGCCCGAGCCAGTCTGTCTTGGTCAAGCCTTATCCGCGAGCCTCTTCTCTTCATTTACCGGATAAGGGTCAAGTTAATATCTCTTTAACCTTGCACCCATTTACCTTAGCTTCTTCCTTCCTTGTGTTCCACGTTTTTGGCTTGTACGGATAGGGAGTTGTACGGCCTAGGGCCATCGGTACACTTTGCCCTATTTTTGCACAAGATGAGAATGTGTTTAAGTTGAGTTTAAACACACCTTGGTCGAGTTGTCCGTACAGTAGGCCGTACAATCCGTACTGTCCGTACACTCGCCCTAGCTTTGCACTTCCTTCCTCTTGTTCCCATTCCCTTGGTTTAAGCTTCTCAGCCTCTCTTCTTCCTTTACTCAGATCAACACTTGTGCTCCATTTCTTATTTGGTTCAACAATGTTCTTCATATCCAGAAATGGATTTGTAGTCTCGTTTCAAGCTTTAGTCTCCAAGTCTCTTCTAATCTCTTTTCTAATCTCTTTCAACGTCTCAAATACTCATATAACCTCAGATATATCTTTAGTTTTCATGGTATCAGAGCAAGGTTCACTTGAATTTGGGGTTTGGTTTCATCTCTTGCTCAAGAACACTCAAGAACACCTTTTTCATCCGGGAAGCTTCAAGATGGAGGGTACAAAGACTACGGTGATTCCAGTGATTCTAAAGGGGGGAAACTACCTCCTATGGTCTCGTGTGGTGAAGACAGCAGTGGGGAGTAAGGGTTTGTGGAACCACATCCTTGAAGATGAACCTCCAAAACTCATTACTCATGAAGGCGACAAGGAGATTGTTGTGTGTGATGAAGTGAAGTGGATCCAGGAGGATAACCTGGTGATGTCCATCCTTCAAAGCTCTCTAGATCCATCAATCTTAGAGGCTTACAGCTACTGTGAGAAGGAAAAGGACCTGTGGGATACATTCCAGAAGGTATACGGAAACATCTCAAACCTTACTCGTGTGTTTGAGATTAAGCGAGCAATAAACAACTTGGCACAAGAAGATATGGAGTTCACAAAGCATCTTGGGAAGTTTAGAGCATTGTGGTCCGAGCTTGAGATGTTGAGGCCAAGTACAACCGATCCGGATGAGCTCTATGAAAGGCGTGAACAAGACAAGGTCTTTGGTTTGCTTCTCACTCTTAACTCTACCTACAATGACTTGGTAAAGCACATCTTGCGAGCTGAGAAGTTGCCCACTCTAGAAGAAGTCTGTGCACAAATCCAGAAGGAACAAGGATCATTGGGGCTATTTGGAGGAAAGGGGGAGCTTACCTTGGCTAATCAAGCTGAACTCTCCCTCAAGCCAACAGGGTGAACAAGTATGAAGAAAGAAGGTTCAATGGAAACTATGACCATTGCAAGAGACAAGGTCACAAGAAGCATCAGTGATGGATCCTTCACCCCCATCTCAAGCCAAACAAGTTCATGAAGGATAGAGATGCAAGGGCAAATGTGAGCAATGGAGGAAGTGATCAGCATCTGATGAGTGGAACAGGAACATCAAACCGGGGATCAGAGACTGAAGGAAGAGAAGGTGGTGAGAACAAGGCATTGGTGACCTATACAGCTCAACCAACCAACCGTCCAAATGAGCATGAGTTCATCCGCAGATCAGAGATGGATGCTCTCATCAAGATGCTCAAGTACAATGGTAACATCTTTGGTAACCTCAGGGGGTATTCATTTGGTGCATCTAAAGTTACTAGCCTTTATGATCAAACTGATGCATATACTCACTCTAGGATTGCTGGTCTATCTCTTAGTGCTTGTAGCATGTCTAAACCATTGATAGTTGATTCAGGTGCATCACATCATATGATTAGTGATACTAGCCTTATTAAAGAAATAGAACCTGCTCATGGACATGTTATGATTTCTAATGGTGATAGGATTCCAATAAGGGGTATAGGCAAATTAAAACTGTTTGATAAGGAGTCTAGAGCTTTTTATATGCCTAAGTTTACTTCAAACTTGTTATCTGTTAAGAAATGCACTAATGTTCTCAAATGCAAAGTTATCTTCAGTGCTAATGATGTTAAGTTTCAGGATATTGAGAGCAACCGTGTGATTGGGCAAGGAGTTACAAAAGGAGACCTTTACCTACTTGAAGAGATTAATGTTTTGCCTGATCCTAATTGTTCCTTTACTTCTGCTTCATCTTCTACTTTAAATAAGAATGCTTTGTGGCATGCTAGACTAGGACACCCTCATGTTAGAGCTTTAAACTTAATGGTTCCAGGTGTTGTTTTTGAAAATAATGATTGTGAAGCTTGTATTTTAGGCAAGCATTGTAAGACTGTTTTCCATAAGTCCACTACTATCTATGATAATTGCTTTGATTTAATACATTCAGATGTTTGGACTGCCCCTTGCTTGTCTAGAGAGAATCATAAGTGTGAACATGAAGCAATAAACAAGAGGATGCAGTGTTGACATGAAGAAATGAATGGCAAGAGTTAAGAGACCAAGATGAGAGAAGCATTCTGGATGATCAAGAGAGGACTGATCCGTACAGTCCGTACACCACCTTGAATCTCCTAAAGACCTTACTTCACTTACATGACACACAAGAGGAGAGTCTAACCGGGAAAGACTTATTTAAACATCTGCCTAAGCTTTAGCAAGAGAAAGGTATCCGTTGGAGTCAAGACAGAAGGAGATCACTTGTGTAGTTAAGGTTTGGATCAGATGAGAGAGACATAAGGACCAGTCACTTTCACCTCAGCTGGACGAGCCATTTGCCTGGTCCAGACTGCTCTCTGCCTTGCTCAGACCATTTGTTTATTCTTTTCTTAGTCAACTTGTTTCCCTATTTATGTATGCATCCTAAGAAACCATTAAGGCAAGGAATACAATTCCTCATTAACCTATTCTCGTCTCTCTCTCTCTACACTCTCTCTCGAATTCTCTCTACTTTCTCTCTAGTTCTTCCTGTTCTTCATCTCCTACACACAAACCAGACACTAAACACACTTATTCTAACATGGTATCTGATGTGATCATGGACCAGATCACTAAGGAGAACAAGGAGAGTCTAGATGAGCCACATGAAGCCACATTGCACCAGCAGCCTGGTGATGATGCTCTAGCCATTCCTGAAGGTCCCATGACTCGTTTCAGAGTCAAGAAGCTCAAAGAGAATGTTGATGGATTACTCACTTCACATCCACAACAAGAAAGTCTTGGACAAGGTCTGATCCGAGATGTCTTGATCACCATTCAAGCCATCTCTACATCAAGCTGAGTTAGTGTCTAGGCAAGACATGGGGTGTGTGCTCTTTTCCTTGCTTTTGGTTTTGTCCCATGAGGTTTTCCGGAGGAAGGTTTTTAACGAGGCCACAACTTGTCTTCACATCACTTAGGCCCTATCTCGGTCCAAGACTAAAAGAAGTTACATTTTATTTCTTTTTAAAGCATAAACTATAGTTTCCTTTTTTTGCTTATTGTCGAAACCCTAGAGAGCATGTTCTCTGGTTTCTTATTTAAATGGGTCTCTAAACCCTATTGTACTCATCCAACTTTCAATAAACAAGTACCTTTTGTCCTTGACGGCTCTCTCTCTAGAAAGTGTGTCGAGTCTGGTGTGTAATATCCAGAGACCTAAGGGTGTCTAATTTGGTGTGTCATATCCGAGTTATTCATCTAGGAGTATCAAGAGATCATCCATCCCTCTTGTGTCACCATTCAATCCACAAACCTTGAAGGACTTGAGTCTCTGATTCGTTCTTGCAAGGATCTATGCATTCCCATCAACCAAAGAGCATCCTAGGGACGCATCAAGTGGTATCAGAGCAACTTTGGTTGGGAAGTACTCGCTATCCTCTCTTGTTTCTTTTTGTTTCATCCGTGTTTCATCTCTATCACCTTGAATAAGCAATAGAACTAATTTGTTTAGGGCTGCTCGAGTTGCATAAGAGATTAGACAAGGATTTTAAAACTTTCCTTTTTTGGTTTTTTCGGAAACCCTAGAGAGAGAGTAACCCTAGCTGCATGTCTCACCTTTGTCGATCACTTTGTTCATCTGTTTAACTTGTTTATCACCTTAAAAACGAGTAGATTAAGGCTGTTAGGGTGCTAGAAAACCTTAGAAGAGATTAGGAAAAAGCTTAGAGGTTTTTCCTTTTTGCTTGGACTCTTTCCTTTTAACCTAGCCGATTCTCCTTTTTGCTTTTGTCTTGCAAAACAAGCTTGTTTTCTTTTCCTTTATGCTTGTCTTGTTTCCTAGAAATCTTTTACTGGTTATTTTGTTTACCTTTGTGCAGGAAGCATGGGCTCCGAGTCTGAAGAAGAAGCTGCACTCGTCAGGAAGAACAAGCTTCTCATGGAGGCTATGACAAATCAACTCAACCAGAACATGTTGGCAACCATGACCGAGATGATGAGGACCAACCTCAATGACATCCGGAGAGAGCTCAGAGAAGACATCAGGAGAGCTACTAGTCAATTGCCAAACCGAGAGACTAGGAGAGAAGAGAGACCTCATGCAACTCGCCAAGAGCATGATGGTTATGAGGAGACTGACAATGAGTATGAGCACCTCAGTTCATCCTCAAGAAGACCTAGGCGTGTCCAAGAGAGAAGGATGAACCAGGGAGATGAGCTTGCTGGTTTGAAGATCAAGATACCCCCATTCCATGGCAAAGCTGATCCGGATGCCTACCTTGAGTGGGAGAAGAAGATTGAGTTAGTCTTTCAGTGTAAGCAGTACACAAACACCAAGAAGATTCAGATTGCTGCCACTGAGTTCTATGACTATGCTCTAAGTTGGTGGGATCAGTACATCACCACTAGTAGGAGGAATGGAGAGGAACCAGTTGAGACTTGGACAGAGATGAAGTCTATCATGCGCAAGAGGTTTGTTCCAAGCCATTACCACAGAGACTTGCACCACCGGCTGAGGAAACTTACCCAAGGATCAAGATCAGTGGAGGAGTATTACCAGGAGATGGAGTTACTCATGCTGAGGGCTAGCATATCAGAAGATAGAGAAGCAACCATGTCAAGGTTCCTTTGTGGTTTAAACCGAGAGATACAAGACAATGTTGAGATGCAACATTATATGGAGCTTGAAGAGATGCTACACAAGGCTATTCTTGTGGAGCAACAGCTCAAGAGGAGGGGACATTCACGCAACCAGTCTGGCTCTAACCGGTTACACAACACCAAGGAAGAGAAGTCACCTTATCCTAAGGAGTCTAAACCGTTCCAGAAGGATAACAAGTCCTATCCAAGAGAAGAGACCAAACCAGGCAGTGCTCTTGACAAGGGCAAAGGCAAGGTTGAAGCTTCTAGTTCCAGAGCTCGTGATGTCAAGTGCTTCAAGTGCCAAGGAAGAGGTCATTATGCCAATGAATGTACCAACAAGAGAGTCATGATGTTGCTGGAAAATGGAGAGTATGCCTCAGAAGATGACCACACCGAGTCTGACCAAGAAGACACTGAAGAAGAACATGAAGAAGGACCAGTCCAGGGGAAGCTTTTAGTAGCAAGAAGGCTTCTAAGCTTGCAAAACAAGGCTGAGGAGCTAGAGCAACGTGAGAACCTCTTCTACACCCGGTGCTTGGTCCAAGGAAAAGTGTGCAGCCTCATTGTTGATGGGGGTAGTTGTGTGAATGCTGCGAGTGAAACAATGGTCCAGAAGTTGGGATTAAAAGTTCAGAAGCATCCCAAGCCTTACCGGTTACAATGGCTGAATGAAGAAGGCACCATGAAGGTTTCAAGTCAAGTTCTTATTCCCTTAGCCATTGGGAGATATGAAGATGAAGTCTTGTGTGATGTGTTGCCTATGCAAGCTGGTCACATACTTCTTGGAAGACCTTGGCAATCTGATCGCCGAGTTATCCATGATGGCTTCACCAACAAGCACTCCTTTGAGTTCAAGGGCCGCAAGACCACCCTGGTTCCCTTGACACCCAAGGAAGTGCAACAAGATCAGGTTCAACTCCAAAAGAAGAAGGAGATTGATCTAAAACCGGCTGGAACTAAGCAGCCAAACTTCTATGCTAACATGGGTGATATCAAAAGAACTCTCAACTCTAAACAATCAGCTATTTTACTTGTGTTTAAAGAAACTCTTTTGAACCTAACAGATTCTACACCGGTGTATCCGAGTGAAATGGTTTCTCTTTTGCAGGAGTTTCAAGATGTATTTCCAGAAGACAATCCCATTGGTTTACCGCCTTTGAGAGGGATTGAACACCAGATAGACTTTGTATTGACCTTAGGAAATAAACAAGACAAAGAGATGAAGAAGATGAGCTTACTTGGGAGAGAGGTCAGTCCGTACACATGTACGGAATGACTTGATACACAAGTCATTCACCAGAGACCAAGAAGAGACTTGAGAGGCAAGGAACAACAAGTCTGAACTCGCCAAGTTTGAATATTCAAATAGGAGAGAACCGGGAGGAAGCAAGAAGACAAGGGTGAGTTGTTTATAGTAAAAGTCACATGTGCAGCTGCACCCACTTGCAAACAGACCGTTCAGCACCTGTCCCTTTCTCTCTTCAGAGACTCGACCAGAGCCACATTATTATATTCATTCCCTTTGTTTATTCAGTTTAGTACTGAAGGCAATTTGCCTATATATCTCGTGTACTCAGCTTAGTCAGAAGCAAGGAATAAGAACTCCTTCCTATTCTCTTGTCTACAAACATCACTCTCTCCTCTCTCCTCTATTCTCACGATTCAAACTCTCTCTCTCACCTTTGTTCTTCAGTGTTCTTCATCTTATTTCTCACTAAACTTACATGGTATCAGAGCTTTAAGCTCCTAACCTCATTAATCTCTTCCGCAAAGTTGCTCTACTCATCTCACTCTTCCTTTTCAATCGATCAGTTCTTGATTATCTTGAAGAACACCCTTTTATCCAGTGGATATTAGCTCTGTTCTTACGAGTTTATCAACTGTTCTTCACCCCTTTTTCATCTCTTTTTCTTGAGACAAACGAGTTTAACTTACTCCTGTCTTGTTCCCTTGTTCCCTTCTACTTAAGTAATCAGAAACCAAATCCTTTCTCTCAAGAACACCCTTTTACCCGCTGGATAATAGCATTCAGAAATGGAACAGAGCAAGGCAGTGGTGATTCCAGTTACTCTAAAGGGAGTAAACTACCTTCTCTGGTCAAGATTGATCAAGAATGCCCTTGGTGGAAGAGGTCTATGGTCCCATATTACTTCAGATGAGGCGCCAAGACAAACCACCCAAGGAGAAGATGGCAAGGAGATTGTGGTGGTAGATTAAGGCAAATGGAGTCAAGAGGACCTCATGGTGCTGTCTATCATCCAGAGCTCACTTGATGGTCCAATAATGGAGGCATACTCCTATTGTGAAACCGCAAAGGAGCTGTGGGACACCCTACAAAAGGTTTATGGAAAGATATCAAACCTTAGTAGGGTCTTTGAAGTGAAAAACGCTATCAACTGTCTGAACCAGGAAGACATGGACTTTAACCAACACTTTGGTAAGTTCAGGGCTCTCTAGGCAGAGCTGGAAATGCTGAAGCCAAGCACTACTGATCCCACCATTCTGAATGAGAGGCGTGAGCAAGACAAAGTATTTGGACTGCTCCTTACTCTCAACCCAGGCTATAATGATCTCATTAAACATATGCTAAGGGCAGACAAGTTACCTACCCTTGAAGAGGTGTGTGCTCAAATCCAAAAGGAGCAAGGCTCAGTGGGACTCTTTGGTGGAAAAGGTGACTTGAACATGGCTCACAAGGCTGAAGCTTCAGCTAATAAGGCCTTCTTCAAGACAGACAACCGGCGAGTTACCTGTGATCATTGCAAGAAGGTTGGGCACATGAAGAACCAGTGCTGGATCCTTCATCCTCACCTTAGACCACCCTCAAAGTTTAACCAACACAGAGCTCATGAAGCTGTCCAACAGACTGTCCAGCAAAATGGTCAGCCTAACCATTCCAAGGGAGAAGGAAGAGCCATGGTCTCAACTACCTATGCAGTGGGGGCTTCCTCTCAACCAACTCAGGATGATGCCTTGTTCAGCGCGCTC
>CAJHQQ010004885.1:0-22664 GCA_905132885.1 Moricandia moricandioides | reverse complement strand
TCATGCTGCAATCCCAACACAAGTGCTGGACTTATGCTTTTTTCTGTAGCACTCTACTTGATCAATCGCCAAAATCCTCAAGTGCTCAAACAATAATCTCCATATGCGAAGCTCTTCAACAAAGCGCCTAGCTATCTTAAGCTAAAGGTACTCGGGTGTGCGTGATTTCCTTGGCTCCAACCCTATGCCCACAAAAATTGGAAACTAGATCTCTAAGATGTTCGTCATCGGATAATCTCTCACACAAAGCACATACCTATGTCTCCATCCTCAAACACGCCGCATCTACACATCTCGACACATCACATTCATAGAGTCTGACTTTCCATTTGCATATCCTCCCACAAAAAAATCAAGAAGAAGAGAAAGCTCATCCTACCTTCTCACCTCCAACAATGATACCGATACCCAATCCAACACTCGTACACTCGTCTTCAATGCCTCCCCGGGCCAGGATCCTCACCATAGGACACCATCCTTCATCATCAACTAGTTCTGCGTCTGTAAAGCACAACACCGCATTGGGTCCACGTCAGGTTTTCTCCGGTCACATCGTCGCAAACATACCAACCCAAAACCATCACCACACAACTAGAACCTCAACCTTCAAACCTACAACCTGAAAAAGTTCCATTACTTTTCCCAACCCAACACCAGAAAACAAAAATGCCTACCCTATGAAAACTCGTTCTAAGAACAACATTACCAAGCCAACCAAAAAGCTAACCCATATAGCCCACACCACCAAACCTACAATTCCCACTACCTTAAGACATGCCATTTGAGATGAGAATTTTGTGTCGGCTCGATGAGTGCTGAGTATGATGCTAAAATTGCTAACCACACTTTTGAGTTGGTTCCACCGGCACCAAATAAGAATATAATTGGTTCCAAGTAGATTCATACATTGATTTATCTAATGGTGAACTTGACAGGTACAAGTCCAGATGGGTGGCTCGTGGTTATAATCAAGCGTATGGTATTGACTACACCGAGACATTCAGCCACGTCGTAAAGTCAGTCTCCATTCGACTCGTACTCCATCTTGCTATCAAAAGATACTAGCTGATCAATCAACTGGACGTCAACAACGCGTTCTTACATGGTACTCTCTCCGAAGAAGTATATATATCGCAGCTACCAGACTTCATCAATTCTGATCGCCCTCATCATGTTTGTCGCTTAATGAAGAGAGAGAGAGAGAGAGAGAGAGAGAGAGAGAGAGAGAGAGAGAGAGAGAGAGAGAGAGAGAGGGAGAGAGGGAGAGAGAGCTCAATCTCCTTTCATGGAGTTCGATAGAGAGGGATTCGAGTTTGACGGCCATAGAGAGAGTTTCAAAAGTGAAAAAGAGAGATATATCACACGTTTAGGTTTGTAATATTTGAATTGTATCAAGGGTAATATCGACAAATTATCATTTTGAAAATCCATCTACATCCAGATGGTTCAGTTTGGTCCAACCGGCTGGTTTCTAAAATTAAAACTAAATTTTCAAAAGTCATCCATATGAGCCATCCATTTGACTTGTACTTTTAATGCTTAAGAAAACAACACTCTCATCTCCATCCAGATGAGTCACCTGGATGGTGAAACAAACAACCCCACTATCTCTCAGGTGAAGCAACCAATCAGCCCACTCCTCCCCTTGATCCCTCGCAATGATGAACCTGATACAATGAGACACAATGGTGAGATTTACAGCTTCAGTCATGTGGAGAGTCTTGGCCTAAGCCACATGAGTGTTGACTAAAGAGAGATCGGCCTATGCTACTCTTACCAAATCCTTACCATTATCACTTCCTCTGATTTCATTTTCAACAACAAAATCATGATCTCAGTGCAGTTGATCGTTGATTTTCTCAATCATCTCTGCTAACAAACATAGTCTCAAATAAAAATTACGAAAATACTAATTCCCAATAATCCTCGTCACTAGATTTGATCTTCCTCCGTTGGTAAATCTTCTCGGAGATCTCTCCGAAGCCGAAGCCCGAAGAAACTGGATTAGTAAGTAGATGCAATTCACGTTGTAATCGAGCGAGAGATTGTGAGAAGGATCAAACCTCGAGACTTGGAAGGGAGCTTACTGAATTATGGATTTGAGAGAATTCAATTTTTGTGTAAATCCAAAGAAAATCTTAAAAAGACTTATTACAAGTGTATGGGGGTTCGAAGAAATTTCAGAGTTTAAAAAACCTTTTGAATTTTGAATATATATATTTAAATAGTATTATTTATTTTTAAATTACAATTATTTGATATCATTACCGTTTATGAGATATATAAAAGTGTTTAAACAATTATTTTTAAAATAATCTTTTTATTTCATTTCAAACAATTTGTTTGCTTTTTAAATGTGAAGGAATTTTTTTATTCTTTTTTTTAAAATTTTCAAATACCATCATAGAAGGTAGTATTTAAATTTGTTGTTTTTGCACTATAAAATATCACCGAAACCCCACCAAGTCCCATTTGATGGATTTTATTAACAAAATCCATATATTTCCAATAAGCTGGAATTTGCGAGAACTTATACAAATGACTAATCCGAAAAGCTTGGATATCATATAGAATTTATAAACGTGTTAACTCGTTTGTTGAAGACCCTCAAAATATAAAATATAAAATTTCGTTAGGCCTGAGATCAAAATTTTCAAAGCTCAAATATAATAATTAATATATTACTCATGTAAAAAATATAATTTTGGGAGGCTGTTCTCTCTCTTTCTCTTAAAACACACCCTTTTACTAATAGTGCGAAAAGGCGATCACGAAACTTTGATATCCCGCTGTATCTCCGATGGTAGGGATGGATTCGACGGAGGTTCATGAGGATCCTCCGGCTCGGATCACTCCAAAGAGGTCTTGGGTTGCAGGGGCGAAGAAGAAGCAAGTTCTGAAACTGTATGATCTGGACATCTTGATCTTGGAATGAAAGCAATCGGTAGAAGTTCCATCAGAGATTATAGAAGAGGCGAATCCGCTCTGGGAGGACTTTGTGATAACCCGATTCTTGGAAACGGCCCACACGTGTTGCGAAGGTACACATGATTCTGAATAAGATCTGGACATTTGGTGATAAGATGCAGAAAATAGATGTCTATGAAATGGATACAATGAGGATCAGGGTTTCGAATGAAGTGATAAAGGAAAAGATAATCAGGTGAGGTATGTGGAACACTGCGTGGGTACCGATGGTTGTTTCATGGTGGTCTCCAGAAGAAGACGAATCAAAAAGGAAGTTAACGCCACTATGGGTAGACTTAAAGAAGGTTCTGATGAGCAGGTACTCGTGGGAAGGTTTGAGTTTCATGGGAAGTGAAGATGGAGTGTCGGATATATTGCATTCGGAGACAATAACATGTACAAAATTTGACATTGCTAAGGTTTGTGTGAAAGTTGATCTATTAAAGCAGCTGCCATAAAAAATAATTTCACAATAAAAGGTGAGGAAACTATGGTAGCATTCATCTATCCATGGTTATTTTCAAAGTGTAATTCATGCGGAAAATGGGTCACTCGAAGATAATTTGTTCCATGAATAAGAAAGAAGTTGATGGAAAACAGAAGGGAGAAAAAGGTCTAGAACTGGGAGAGCAAGAGAAGGGTTTTGTATGTCAAAACTCAAAAGAAAAAGAGAGTGGAGTGCTGGTGGTAGTTGTGGCTGCAATGAAGGAAGGGGTATTGGAGGGTGATGCTGATGGGAATGGACAGGAAAAAATTGTAAATGATGTGGAAGTGAAAGAGAAAGGTGAACTAAAAGTTATCACATAAGTAAAGGGAGGAAAATCAGGTGAACAATGGCAACAAGTCTCGATGGAAAAAGCTAGTAGATTCCAAAGAAGTTTCCTCAGAAGCTGCAATTTAGTCAAGTAACAATTATAAAGCCCTCGAGATTTGATGCACTGAGATTCCCGAAGGAAATAATGAAGAAGATAAGGAGCATAAATAAGGTACGTCGAAGGATGAAGAAGCGGCTAAATTTTCAGAAGGAGGAAGACATATTCTACCTAGGAATTCAAAAACAAATCATAAGGTTCTATCAAAAACTTCAAATCATACCAATAATTAGCTTGGGAATATGATGAGAGGTAGCCGAAGGAACCATTAATATGGCTGGGTTCTTCTGGAACATTTGGGGGGTTCAATAAATCAATTAAGCAGGTGGTGGTTC
Source organism: Moricandia moricandioides (assembly GCA_905132885.1). Lineage (NCBI taxonomy): Eukaryota > Viridiplantae > Streptophyta > Magnoliopsida > Brassicales > Brassicaceae > Moricandia > Moricandia moricandioides. The sequence goes on along the minus strand of CAJHQQ010004885.1, from coordinate 18,490 downwards.
GAAGTTGGGTTAACAATCAGAATATTCAGTTTGGATGGTTAATAGAAACAAAGGTGAAGGAAGCAAAGGCAGTGAAGATTATGGCAGAAGTGTTTAAAGGTTGGGAAATATCTCAAATTATGAGTTCCATAATTTGGGAAGGATTTGAGTAATTTGGAAACATGATGTGAGGATGAATCTGGTTTACAAGAGTAGTCAGATCATTAATTGTTCAGTTCTTATGAAGGGTGTAGAAGAAGAAATTCTTTTGTTCTTTTATCTATGCATCAAATGGAATGGATGAGAAAAAAAATCTTTGGGAGGACTTGAGGCATCACTATGATGCTCCAATGTCTTAAAGGAAGAAATGGATGCTAATAGGTGACTATAATGAAATATTGGAAGGTGAGGAGCATTCAGATTTTGAGACTACACCAAGAATCCCACCGGGTATGAGATATTTTATACTGCCAGGTATTATCGTTTGACTGACATGGGTCACCAAGGGCCGAAGTTTACTTGGTATAATAAAAGGGAGGAGGGCTTAATTGTAAGAAGTTGGACAGAGTATTGGCCAAGGAGGAGTGGCTTCTTTCATCAAAAGCTTATTGTGTTTTTGAACCTAGAGGATGTTCAAATCACTTGAGATACATGATAAAACTGGAAGTGGAAGAAAAGAAGAAGAGAAAACCATTTAAATTCACCAATTCAATTGCTAGGATGTCTGAGTTTATACCTATGGTAGAGGATCATTGGAGAGGAAGCGAAGCTCTGTTCAATTCAACAGCTGCAATGTTCAAATTAAAAAAATATCTCAAGGCATTAAAACAGCCTTTGAGATAATTAAGTAAAGTTAAATTGGGGGACTTACCAAAGAGAACTAGAGAGGCGTATACAGTTCTTTGTGAGAAGCAAAAGACTAAACTGGAATTTCCATTACAAGTAGCTATACGAGAAGAAGCTAAAGCTTATGCAAAGTGGCAAAGGCTTGCGGGTCTTGAGGAAGAAATCTACATGCAAAAGTAAAAAATGCACTAGCTTGAAGTAGGAGATAAAAATAACATGTTCTTCAATAATGCAATAAAAATCAGAGAGATGAGAAATGGTATTCGTGAGATTCAACAGGATGATGGCACAATAGCTAAAACTGATGAGGATATCAAAGATGAAGCATAAAGATTCTTCACTCAATTTATGACTGCCCAACCTGAGGATTTCGAAGGGGCCGCAATAGACATGTTAAAAGAATTATTGGGTTTCCAATGTAGTAGAATGAATTGTGAGTAGCTTACAAGGGAGGTTACAAAAGAAGATATAAAGGGAGTCTTGTTTAAAATGCCCGGAAACAAGTTACCCGGACCGGATGGATACACCTCTGAGTTCTTGAACGAAGCATGGTCAGTAATTGGTGATGATGTTACAGTAGCAATACAATCCTTCTCTATAAAAGGTTTCTTTCCTCAAGATCTCAATTCTACCATTCTTTCCCTTGTCCCAAAGAAAGAGGAAGCGAAGGTAATGAGGGATTACATGCCCATCTCTTGTTGCAATGTATTATACAAGATAATTTCAAAGCTTATCGCTAACAGGTTGTAAGGAGTGTTACCTAAGTGCATTTCTCTAAACCAATCAGCATTTATTAAAGGAAGGCTTCTTATGGATAATGTACTCTTGGCAGAAAAGATTGTAAAGGATTATCATAAAGAGGAAATGTCACCAAGATGTGCTATGATGATAGACATATCGAAGGCATTCGATTCTTTGCAATGGCATTTTCTTCTCAACACACTGAATGCACTTTGACTGCCAGAGAATTTTATACACTGGATATCGCTTTGTGTCACTCCTGACTCATTCTTTGTTCAGACTAATGGAGAACTGGCGGGTTATTTTTAGAGAAAAAGAGGGTTGTGGCAAGTTTTTTTTTCTATTCCCCTACTTATTTGTGATTTTTATGAATGTTCTTTCCCGGATGTTAGATGAGGCAGCTAATAAAGGCAGATAGGTTATCACCCTAAGTGCAAGAATATAGATCTTACTCACCTTTGTTTTGCTGATGACTTGATGGTGTTTGCTGAGGAGACAAAGAGATCAGTAGAGGGGATATTAAAGGTGTTTGAGGATTTTGATAAGATGTCGGGTATGAAGATAATTTTGGAGAAATCCACTTTGTTCATGGTGGGTCTTTCTAATCAGAAACAAGTAGACGAGATTCTAAACCAATTCCATTTTACAATAGCTAAGCCACCAGTTTGATATCTAGGCCTCCCTATCTTAACAAAGTGTATGACGGTTGTGGATTTTTTTCTGTTGGTTGAGAAGACATGGAAGAGAATTGGGTCATGGATAGGGCATTTTCTATCATGTGCGGGTAAATTACAACTGATCAAGTCAGTTATTATGAGTTTTGCAAACTTCTGGATGGCAACATTTAGATTACCAAGTGAGTGCATGCAAGAAATAAATAGAATTTACTCAGCCTTCTTATGGTCAGGAACATAGTTAAATGGAAGAAAAGCCAAGATTACTTGGAAGGAAATATGTAGAACGAAGCAGGAGGGAGGTTTGGGTATCAGATCCTTGAAGGAAATGAATGTAGTAAGTGTCCTGAAGCTAATATGGAGGATTCTCTCAGCTGATTCACTCTGGGTCAAGTGGATAAATGTATACCTTATACAAAAGGAGTTGATATGGTCAGTTAAAGAAGCTTCACAAATGGGTTCTTGAATGTGGAGAAAGATATTAAAATATCGTGAGAAGGCCAAACAGTTTTACATGGTTGAAGTTAATAATGGGAAGAGAACATCACTTTGGTACGAAAAATGGTCTCCTCTTGGATGTTTGATGGAATTACTGGGTAGCAGAGGGTTAATAGAATTGGGTATAACAGTGAATGCAAAGGTGGAGGAGTGTAGATTCCACTGGAAAAATAATCATAGATTCTCAATCCTGAATAAAGTTGAATTGAAGATTGATAAGTTTAAAGATAAGATGCAATTGGAGGTGGAGGATGTTCCCTTATGGAAGGACGGTAATGACAAATACAAAAGGAAGTTTCAGACTAGTGAAACTTGACAGATCACTAGGGAGAAGCACCAAGATTATGAATGGAACAAGGCTGTTTGGTTCAAACACGCAACACCTAAGTTCTCTTTCTTGGCTTGGGTTGCTATGCAGGATAGACTATCCACAGGAAGTCGTATGGTAAACTAGAATTTGAATGTATACACGTCTTATGTGTTCTGTCGAGATCCAATGGAATCAGTTGGCCATCTATTCTTTGAATGTCAATTTTCGAAACAAGTATGGGAAACTCTGGCGAAAAGGGTTCTTAAAGATCAATATACTGCAAGCTGGCATGGGGTGTTAAGGCTTATAACAGAGTCAAAACATGATAAGCTTTAACTCTTTACAGTCAGATATATGTTCCAGGGAACAATGCAAGGCATGGAGAGACAGCTTCGCCACCATCTCTCTTGACAAGGTTGATTGATAAAACAATAAGAAACCAGTTTTCCATAATTCAGAGAAGGAAGCATTCTGGCCTGGATGGAGGGTTAAGATTTTGGTTTGTTACTAGACAAAGCTGAGAAGGATGGAGAGTAGAAGAAGTGACCTGGATCGATTGAAGTTTTAGAAAAAAAATTCATTGTATAATAATAGTATAGAAAAGGACACACATAGATGTAACAAGTTTTTTTTTTGAATTAAATTTAACGTTCAATCAAAAAAAAACAAAAAAATGTCATTTTGACATATTCTAGACAGATTAAAAAATTACAAATATAGTAATATATTTTTTATATACAATTAATTAATAAATATTAAATAATAAGGTTAAAAAAATAATAATCTATTGATTATTCAAAGGTATTAGTTCCGTTTCATAAAAAGTGTCATTCTGAAACTTCACACATATTTAAAAATGGTAGAAATAGATTTATGTAATTATTATTTACACATATTTTTAACCAATATTATTTGAGATAAAGAAATATTATTTATGTATTCTGATATAAATAAACATTATTTATAAAATTTATGTATATTGTAATTGTATCAACCTTAAAATAAGTATAAGTTTCATTAGAATTCTAAAATGACACTTTTGTTTAACAAGAAAAAAATGTTAAAATGTCATTCTTTGTGAAATTGAAAGAGTAGAAGATATTACGTTAAAAAAATGTTAAAATGTCAACTCACTACAATTTTACTCCATTGAATAATTTGGATAGGGTTGTTTGGAATCCATTTAAACACCAAAAAATTGGTTTAAATAAGTGAGTATTTCTCGATTCAGTTTGGTTTGGATGATAAAATATGGAAGTGACTAATACCCAAAAATTTCATCTTGATTTAGTTTATGTTCGGTTTGGGTATTACAAGTATTTAGAAACCAACTATATCTTCATATGGGCATTGTAATACCTGAGAGATCTACATATTCTTTGGATTCATATCGAGATATATTCCTCTGATATAATAGACATGATTAAGATTCTTACCGACTGGCAGGCCTTTAGTCCTGTCCTTGTCTCTCTCCGCTTTCTACAATACGATTTTGCGGGCCTTAACCATCTCTCATATTATGCATGTGCAGATTTTCTAGCCAAGGAGGTGAGAAGCAGATGAGTTCTCTTTATCCACATAGATCAGATCGGGTTGGAGTGAGTGGTTTCTTAGAACTACGGCTATAAATATTTTAAGGGATGTCGAGAAAAAAAAGAAACCAAACTATAGTATTTTTCGCGCCAACGTTAGTGTAATGTTTCTCTTATGCCGTTAAGAAACATAAATGTCTCCTCCATGGAAATATACTCTTACTTTCACATCATTTAAATACTTGGAGGGAGAGTATCCATTAGATACATTTTTTTTTGGGGGGATTAGTCGATCGGGACCTTTTAATAGATCCAAAATACCTCAGATTAATCCCCAAAAAGACAGATGTGATGTTAGAGTTTGCGAAATTCACAGATCATAGAACTCAGAGCATGCATTAAACAAAAGTTACATAGAAATAGTTCCTCGAGCTTAAGCTCCACGATGTTAGAAACCTCACTGTATGAGCAAAGAGACTAGAGAAGAAATGATCTCGAGCTTGCAATGAAGAATGGAAATGAACTCGATCTTTTGTGTCAATATTCCTCACATGCACAAGCATCGCCGTTCACATATGAGATTTTAGGTATATTTTAGGTATGGTTTAGGTTTTCAGTTTAGTCTCTTGCGCCCCATTCTGTTTTATATATATTCCAGTATATTGGATTCAGCTGATAATATACAATTACGGCCAATCTAATCTATTAAATTAAGATCTTATTTTTATTTATTACTAACAAGTCATAGTAGACCACTTAAAGAATTAATTAATATTACATATTTGATAATTTACATTAATAATAAACCAACTCTAAATTTAAATTTTAATTTTTAATTATAACAAAATCTGTTGAGAAATAATCTAACAAAATCTTACTTAAAAATTTAAATATTTTTTTTTAAAAAATAACACATTAATAAATTTTGTAATTAGTAATATATATAAATCAATGTTAACTAAGATTTTATTATAAAACAAAAAAATAAAAATTATATACTGGTTTTTATAAATTCCATAAATATATTATGGATTATATAAAAATAGTAGTGCTACACGAATTAAATATGATAAAATTATATTAAATAGATAATTTAAAAATTTTAAATTTTAAATTTTTCATTTAAATAAATGATCACTCATCATTAAAATGGGTTAAAATTTGTAAGCTATATAATACTAGATCGATTTCCGCGCTACGCGCGGATAGTTCCTAATATATAATTTGATTGATTTTGTTGTATTCATAGAATTTTAGTATAAGAAAAAGACATGCGCTGACTTTTGTTATTTGAATTTTGGTAAATAGGTTTTTTGTCGCATTTTTGTAATATTTTTTAGTTGGGCCAAAATATCAAAACTGAATTCAAAATGCATAAAAATTTCTCAAGATGCAGGGAAATTTTTCTCAATACGTTTTCTTGATTATAATCTTATGAGCTGTGAATTTAAAGTTTAGCTCTAACTCATGTATTGAAATTTACTCTTATTTTTCCTTTGAAGTCTTTGATGTTTTCATTGTTGTGTCAAAGTAAAACTTTGGCTGATGATGAAGTGAATAATAATTTTCATGCAAATAAGAATTATTAATCAGTATATATCAGAATTTTAAGTTTTATATTTTCTTTTTATTTTTATATATTTTAGGGATTATTTGTCATCTTGACAACTTTATATCTCCGATTACTTATGATTTGCAGCCTATTGAACATAAATTCTTGGTTGTTCCATAATATAAGATCCACATCTTAACAATTAGGCTAACATTAAATTTGTGTTATGTCAAAAGAGAATCACCCAAAATTTTAATAAACAATTTATTTGTTTTAAGTTCTAATCTTGCTTCTTAGAAAGCAATCAAAAGATTTTAAAGTCAGAACCATTCGTTTGAAATTGGATCATTGAGTGACAGTAAAAATTGCTTATGCATAAAAGTGGGCTATAAAATTTTCTACGAATGCAAAAGGATTTCCAGAATGGTTTTAGAGACTCTTGTAGCCATTCCTAGTGTGAGCTATCACCATATTTCTACATGTATTTTATTAGATATATATGTTTAGAAAATTATATATGTTTTGAATATTAGTTTCACAATCCAAATGAAAACAAAGTAAATACTTTTTTTTGTTCTTACTTTCTATTATATTTTAGCTAATTACTATATTTTAAACTTGAAATTTTTATTAAATCTTAAATATCTTACAACTTTTAGAATGATACAAACCAAGATAATTAAAATACGTAAATTTCACAAAATTACTAAGTGTAGTATTTATGATTAGACAGAAAGAATATAATTTTATGTCTTCCAATGTTAGTTGATCTCTAAATATTTTGTAATACATTCCTAGAAAGTTGTATATACATTTAAGAATGTTAGTCTAATAATGCAGTGATGAAAAGAAAATCCTCATTATCTATTCTGTTTGTTATAATATTTTGTTACTTTATAAATATTTTATTCTATTTTTATTTAAAATTTTCCTTTAATCTAATATCTTACTTTCTTTTTGTTTTGTTCATAAATTTTAAACATCACTCTTTGCGTTTCATAATGTAAAATGTGCTCGAGAAAATTTAATGTTTGAAAATATACGATGTTTTGATATTTTAAAGATATTTTTAACTTATTTGAAATTTGGTTAACTAATAATACTTTAATATTTTTAATTGGTTAACTTATTTTAACTGCATATTATTAATAATATCTAAATTATAATTGATTAGTATTAAGACAAAAATATAATATGAAACAGAGTAGTATTTAAAACCTTTTTATCATTAAATTTTGTTTGCCATTTGTTGCTGACTTTGTAAGTTACTTTGACTGCATTACTATTTAAATAAAGAACATAAAATAATTTAAATTAAAATTTAAATTTAAATATGGTTGACTGTGATTATAATTTTTGAAAACTAAATAATATACATTTTAAATCTGAGAAACTAAACAAAATTTTATCCAACTAAAAGAAATCAAAACTATGAAATTAATGTTCTTTCAAAATCAATTTTGTCGTCTAGGTTGTATATTGGTTATTTTTATGCCTACAATGACAAAACCAAACTAAATAATTTTTTACGGATAATAATAAGGACAATTCAAACCAAATGACAAAATCTAAAACACTTTATCTTACTTGGATGTGAGTTTTGAGATTTATCAGTTATATACATGACTCACAAATGTACACTTCCTCTGTAATTTTTCGTGGTTGAATGAAATTCCCAATGTGTAAAAAGAGATTGACTCGCACCATAGATTTTAAGGAAGTATGAAATAGAGTAGTAGGAATTTAAAATACATACAAAGCTTCTGTTATTTATACACATGCATTGCATAGAATGCAAAGAAAAAGTATGTAGTGGGGATTTATAATACATACTACTCTCACTCTATCACTCCTGAACATGCATTGCATTAAAAGTTTCCATTTGTTATGAAACATCCCTGAAGCAGATATTTTGATCTTGAGCCACTAAAAAGATATCCCTCCTTTAAGAAGCTTGGAGACTCCTAGTCAACCATAACCTTCTTCTTCATGTTCCATCAGACTGAAATCAGGATCAAACTCAAACAAATTAGCAATCATGTTAAGATCAAGCTTCGAAGTTTACTTGAGTTTTCCAGAGAGTTTGATGACTTTCTCGAAACTTTTCCTGGCTTTCTTTTTCCTATGGATACTGCTCAAACCCAAGGATTCTTCAACAAACACAGCATATAACTCTTGTCTCCCATCAGAGAGTAAAGCTGACATTGGACTACTCCATAAAGCAGATTACCAACCATCCTAGGCACACTTCACTTGGTTGCCTCTTGCCACGTTTCTTTAATTGCATAGTATGCTTCATCTTGTGTCACCCAACCTCATTTTTCATTATCAGTGTAATCCCTAGGCGCGGATTATCTACTTTTATTTTTGATACATTTTTCAAAATTATCTATGTAAGCAAAATATTAAATTTAGTTAAATAATATTTTATTTGTTTTGTTTAAAATAAATAATAATAAAATTTGGGTAAATAAAAATATCAAGTTTCTAAAAAAGTATGTAGAATAATTTGATATAATGATAGATTTTATTATTTCTATTTACTTTTACATATTAATTATGGTATTATTTTATTTTGTTTTAGAGTTGTCATATACCATGACGGAAAAATAGTTATACTATAAATATGTTGATAGAATAGAAATTGTACAATTATATATTCAAGTGCACACTTTCATACCTTTGACAAATCTTTTATCCAGATAAAATAATATATGAACTAACAATTATTTTGTTGCCCTAGGATTGTTTCACTGTAATTCATAAATTTAAAGTTCCTCTAAGTTCAATATAATTTTTCTATAAAGTCACGGACGACTAAACCTATCAGCCATCATCAAACATAAGGTCATTAGGTAGACGAAAATGAAAACCTTTCAAAAAGATGCACCTTAGACACCATAATCTACTTTAACACATTTTTTGTAGGTGGTTTAAAGCTTGAAAAAGCATCAAACTGGTGTTCTGAAAAAGCTTGAAAAAATCAACAAACTGGTATACTGAAAGAGCTAACTTATAGTAATTAGATAAAGTAACAAAATCATAGTTAAAATTGCTATAACCAAATTCTCAATTTTATAGTTTATAAATTTATTATACTACGATATTGTTAGATCTGGAGTTGGTCGATGGGTTAATGAACGATCTAGTTTGATTTGTGGGCTAACTACGAAGACGTTTTATAACTTAAAATTGTTTGCTCTCTTGATTAGATGTTCTTTACAAAAGATTTCTTTCCGGGTTACAATATTTTAGCCCCCCTCTCCCTTTGTTCTCCCTGCCTCCCTTTATAGCTCCTCTATGGTCCCGTTCGCCCTAATTCGTAGTCCACCTTCTGTTGGGCCGGGCTTTCTCTTTGGGCCGATCAATATACTCGGGGTGGATTATGGCTGATCGGCTTAGTCAGCCAGCGACTTTCGAGCTCGCTCCATGCTGCGGGCATCCGGTCCGTACGATCAACTTTCCACCAGCGCGGAGCCAAGCCGCTGTCCTTTATCCGCCGAGGGCTCGCGAGCCCTCTTAGTGTTCGGCTCTTTGGGCCGACTTCTCACGCGATGGGCCTTGAAGATGGGTTGTAATCCATCTCCAACAGTAAGCCCCCCCCCAGTTCTTTCGAAGCGAAAGCGGTTAAGCTTCGAACGAATTTCCAATGCCTAGTTCGGAGGGTGATGAAGGAGGTGAGTAGGGACCGAGCAACTAAGGGGAGACGACTCGCTGTAATCTTGGTTCGCGGTTTTTATTTCGGTTTACTTCCGAAGGAGACTCTTGAATTTTTTCTTCCGAGGTGCAGATTTGGTCGCCAGAGCGTCCTGGGGTATCTTTAACGGAGGCTTTCGAATTCATAATTCCGAGGTACAAATTTGGTCGCCAGAGCGTCCTGGGGTATCTTTAACGGAGGCTTTCGAATTCATAATTCCGAGGTACAGATTTGGTCGCCAGAGCGTCCTGGGGTATCTTTAACGGAGGCTTTCGAATTCATAATTTCGAGGTACAGATTTGGTCGCCAGAGCGCCTCGGCGCATTCCCGGTTAGGATTCGATTCTTCGGTAACGGCCGGTTCAACTCGGGAAGTGAAGCGACGTTAACTCGGGAAGTGGAAGCGACGTTTCTAGGCCCAGTAGACCCATATAGGGGTAATGATGATGCGAATCTAGGGTTTTCCTCCCTCTTTTCCTATAAATAGGAGGGACCGAAGCTCTTTCCTCCATTCTTCTTCGCGACTTCAGGTACACTCTCTCTCTTCCCTTTTCCTCCTTTCTCTCTCTAAGTTTTTATTCATACAATGAGGTCCGGGTCCGGTTGTAAATCCTCCACGGCGGAAAAGGGGAAGGCGCTTGCTTCGTCTTCGAGGATTGGTCCCACTCAATCGGAGAGTTTGGACCGGTCTTCTGACCGTGTCGCGGCCCACCTGGATGCTCTCCAGGATATGGAAGGTCTAGATCTGTCTCAGCGCCTGTTAGTCGCCGACTCCGAAAGATCGCTGCGAGAAGACGGTGAAGGTCAGTCGGATACGGATGGGGACGTCGACGCGACGACTGATGACGCCGGCGGAGTTCTCGGTAGGAAACCGCAGGTCATCGTTTGTGAGGAGCCGTTTGTTTTCCCGGACGATGACCTGATCTACCCGATCAAATACCACGAGATCGGAACGTTTGAGCGACTGCCGGCGTTGGATGCGAGTCTCATTCGTCCGTCGGTCGTCGACAGTCAAGACTGGGGGGACGTCAGAGGAACTTGGTCCACGACTGGGAGCGTCCGAGCACTCTTGAGAGCGAACTGTGGCACGGGAGTGACCTTCATCATCCCGTGAGATGATCAGCGGCCATGGACTCCCCCCCATTGGTTACCAATGCGTCTACGAATCCTTCTTCCAAGAGGACGTGAAGCTCTGGTTTCCAATTCCGAGGCTCGTCACGTCGTATTGCTTCCGCCGTGGGGTAGCAATCTCTCAGATGATCGTTGGCACGTGGCGTATCGCGGTCACGTTGATGGCAATGGCCGCCGAAGCCGACATATCGATGAGTGTCAGGGTCTTCGAAGAGATGACCATGACCAGTGCCCAGCCGAATGGTCTCTTTTCCCTGAGGATGAGGCCTGGTTTGAACATTTTGGTCGGCCACCCGAACAAAACTCCCAACTGGGAACGATCGTACTTCTACGTGAAGAGCGACGAAGCAGCTTTCGAGGAGCCTCCTGATGACAAATATCGTGTCCTATGGAGCTCTAGGCTTGGTTAGATTGCCTAAGCAGAGTGAATTTTTGGTCGCACTGATGACTAATCCTTTTTTTTGTTCTGTGTTTTGCAGTCACTCACCCTTGCACGAAGGCGTACCCCGAGGACTTCTTCCTAAACGCGCTTAAAATTGCGGCTCTTAGTCAGGAGAAGTGGGCCGGCGTTACTCGCCAACGGATTCGGAGGAGTCAGGAACGCATTCGAAGAGGTACGACACTTGTATTTTCCTTGATCTACTGTCTTCGTACTTGGTTTTGACGCCTGTTTTGGTCGCAGTTGACTGGTCGTCGAACATTCCTTGCGAGCAGACTCGCGGTCCAAGACTCAAGCTCATTCCAGAGGAATCGCTTGACCGAAGAAAGAAGGGGAGGAAAATGAAAGATATCCCGAACTTCAGCTCGCTATTCGAAAGCGACCTCCAAGGGGTGTAAATCCCCTTTCTGTTCTAGACGCTATGGACGTGCAACCGCCTGTTCGTTCTGAAGTGGAAGCAGGGACGGATGAGGTTGAGCCTGAAGGTTGCCTGATACGGAGGAACTCCAGGAACAACAAGAAGCGAGCCAGGGCTGAAGGTTCGCATGGAGACGGCCAGTCGCTGCAGGCCCGGAAGGGCGACGAAGATGTCCCCCGGATCGAGGACGACCATCCCTCCGAGATGACTGCGGGGATTGCCTCGGACGACCAACCTCTGAGGAAGAGAAGGAAGAAGAAGAAGAAGAAGGAGGAAGAGAAGGAAGAGGGGAGGGAGGAGGAGAGCGAGCCCGCTGGAGAGATGATGCCGGCTCCCGAAGATGACGGCGGTTCGGCCCCTTGCGAGACTGGTGCGGACGAGCAAAGAGAGGAGAGTCTGCAGGTTCCCGCAGAGCCTTCAGATCGCCGACGACGTCGTGCCTTGCTCAGCAAAAAGGGGAGCTGAGGCAGGGGTGGAAATTCCAAGGCGCACTCGTCCCCCCATCTCTCATCACGTAAACTTCCGCTACTCCAACGGGGCGACTCCCCTGGTGAGCGATGCTCATGCCTGCGCCGAGCTGCTTCGCCAGGTGAAAGGAGGATCGAGGGATATTCCCGAGGTTGGTGACCTTCTGTTCTCAGAGCTGTACATCGACGCGGCTCGGAATGCTCTCCTGGTTCGTCGTCCTTTCCCTTTTTCTTTTTGGCTTTGTTTGGTTGTCCTCCTGTCCTTAGTTTGCTTCTTTGTATCTCGTTCAGTCTGAAGGCCGATGGAACCATCTGGTCCAGGAGTATGATCGCGCCTTGAAGCAGACAGTTCTTAACCTGAAGTCTTCCGAGAAGGTTGTGGCGAGCAAAGATGCTTTCATTAAGAGGAAGGGGGCCGAGTTCCTGGCAGTCTCCAAGAAGGCAGTTGAGGAGAGGGACAAATGGGCTGCTCGCTCGAAGGCCGAGAAGGCGAAAGTCGCCAACCTGTCCGCAGAACTGGAGAAGACTCGCCTGCGAGTTGAGGAACTCGAGCGTGAGAACGCTGAGGTGGTGGCGGCTCGTGATGCTGAAGTGTGTCGTCTGAGGGAATCCCGGGTCCGCGAGGTGACTCTTGAGCGCGCAAGGGTTGTAGAGGCCATGACCGGTAAATGCCTTAGGCGTTTTGAGGGTATCAGGGAGTACATGACCCGCCGGGATCTCTTTGAGGAGAAGAGGCTTCTGCTCAGCCAGACTAAGGGCGCGGGGGATTGTTTGAAGATGCTGAAGGACCAGAAGGGGCTTCAGGTCCTGCAGGTGATCCTGGATTCCCTCTCGGCCAGGGAGGCCGAGTTCCAACGCGGTATGGAGGAAGCGCGGGTCGGAGATCTCCCGGAAGAGCTTCTCACGCTGTCTCCCCTCGTTCTTCGCTCGAGGTTTATTGCTGATGACCCCTCCGGCTTTGATCAATTTGGAACGAACGAAGGCGCAATAAATCCTTCGACTGCGGCGATCCTTAGGACACCTGGGCGTTCCCTAGATGGAGAAGTCCAAGCTCAAGCTGCTGGGGAGCCGGTGACAGGGCGAGCTGAAGAGGATGCGGGAGTCTAGTGTTAGATCTACTTCTGCGTTGTTGTTGTTATCTTTTTTTTGTCTTCTAATGAGGGTCTCTTGTTGTAACATTTTCACTCTCAGTGATAATCAATAGAAATTTTTCTTGATTTTTGCTTTCTTTATCTTCCTGCCGGTAACTTAGTCGAGAATTTGTCTAAATTTCCTCAACTTTAAACGGTATAAGTGCTCGACGTCCCCCTCTGTAGCGCGGATCGTCCTTGCAATGTGATCGAGACGGGTGTTTGGTTGGCCAGACCTTTTCCGTGGGATCATTGTAGGGTCCGGCTGTTCGACACTTGTCCTTTTGCGTTTTCATTAAGGCAATAGGAATGACCGAGGGGCGATGGTGCCGAGGTACTAGAGTTTGTCTAGGCGTTTTTGTTGGTCGAGCAAAAGTGCCTCGAAAGAGTGCACTTGCTCGACGAGTAGAAGTGGACGAGGTGCGCATCTACTTGCCCTTCTCTCTTTTTTGTGCGGGGCGATTGTGCCTACGGGGAGGCTGCCTACGTACCCTGAAAGGGATCAAGTTGTTCGTAGTTTCGTTTGAGCGAGCAAAAGTGACTCGAAAGAGTGCATTTGCTCGACGAGTAGAAGTGGACGAGGTGCGCATCTACTCGGTTTTCTTTTTTTTTTTTGGCGGGGGTGACTGTGCCTAGGGAAAGGCTGCCTACGTACCCTGAAAGGGATCAAGTCATTCGTAGTGCGTTTGAGCGAGCAAAAGTGACTCGAAAGAGTGCATTTGCTCGACGAGTAGAAGTGAACGAGGTGCGCATCTACTCGGTTTTTTTTTTTTTTTTTTTTTTTTTTTTTGAAAGTGACTTTTGTCATTTGCTAGTTGGTCGCGATTCTACTGCGCGTAGTACTTGCGTAGGTTGGAGGCGTTCCAAGATCGCGGGAGCGGTTCTCCGGAAGAAGTGGCTAACTTGTAGACGCCGGGTTTGACTACTTCGACAATCTTGTAGGGTCCCTCCCAGTTCGTCCCAAGTTTGCCGGCTCCCCATTCCTTCGTGTTATCGAAGACTTTGCGCAGGACGAGATCGTTGAGGAACAATGGACGAGGATTGACCTTCTTGTTTTAGTATCTTGCTGCTAAATTCTGGTAGTTCTGTATACGGAGTAGCGCTTGATCGCGGAGTTCTTCGATGTTGTCGAGTGCGTCGAGGAGCATGTCTCGGTTGATATCTTTGTTATCCGGTAACTTTGCTTGTCGTAGGCTCGCGACATTAACTTCGGCTGGCGACATGGCCTCGATACCATAAGCAAGGGAGAATGGCGTAAGGCCGGTGGCCGTTCGTGGTGTTGTAGAATGCGACCAAAGGACTCTGGCGAGTTCATCTGCCCAGTGACCCTTCTTCAAGTCGAGTCTCTTTTTGATCCCGTCGATTATGGTTTTGTTTGTCGCCTCGGCTTGGCCGTTTCCTTGGGGATAACGCGGGGTGGATGTAGTTAGCCAAATTCGCCATTGGTCGCAAAAGCCGCGGAAGCGATGTGAGATGAACTGGGAGCCGTTGTCAGTGACGATTTCGTACGGAAGACCGTGTCGGCAAATGACTTATTTTCACACAAACTTCTGGACTTCTTTTTCTGTTATGTTGACATACGATTCTGCCTCTACCCATTTGGTGAAATAATCAGTCATAACGAGCAGGAATCGACGTTGTCGTGAGCTAGGGAGCGGTCCGACTATGTCCATGGCCCAGCGCATGAAGGCGTAAGGTGCCGTCATTGTTCGGAGGAGTTCAGTCGGGCTATGTATGTCTGGTGCATGTCGTTGACACTTATCGCAGGCTCGTGCATACTTCTCACAATCCTTCATCATGGTCGGCCAGTAGTATCCAAGGCTCTTAACCTTGTGGGCGAGAACGCGCCCGCCGGAATGACTGCCAGCTTCTCCGTTATGTGTTTCGGCCATGACGAGGTAGATCTCTTCCCCGCTTATGCAGGTAAGGAGGACTTTATTTGCCGTCCATCAGTAGAGGATGTTGCTCATAAGGACGTAGTTGGTGCAGCGAGCTTTGAGTCGGCGAGCTTCCCACTTGTCGGAGGGAAGGGTGTCGTGCGCGAGGAATTGGATGAAAGGGATGCGCCAGTCCGGAGACTCGGAGGCATCGGATGAAGATATGGCTGTGACGATATCCGCGTCATCGTTGGAGGCCGTGATGCTAGGATAAGGGATGTGATGAATTGGTATAGTGCGTTGCACTTGATCTCTGAGTTTGCTTCCGAGGGCGGCAAGTGCATCGGCACAGACATTTTCCCCGCGGGGTACCTTGGTGAGGGTAAAGTGCTCGAAGGAACTGGCAAGTTGCTGGACTACTTTGAGGTAAGCTTCCATGCGATCATTCCGAGCATCGTAATCGCCATTGAACTGATGAGCGACGAGCTGAGAGTCGCAATAGGCATCGAGACGCGTGGCGCCGATGGCCTTGGCGAGTTGGAGGCCGGCGATCAGGGACTCGTATTCAGCCTCGTTGTTAGATGCCTGGAAGTCGAGGCGGCAAGATTGGCGGATTAATTCGCCGGTAGGTGATTGGAGCTGCACACCGGACCCGGAACCCTTAGTTGTTGACGATCCGTCGACGTGCAGCACCCAGTTAGGTGGGACGAGGTTGGACTCGAGTTCAGGAGCCAATTCGACGAGGAAATCGGCGAGGACTTGTGATTTGATGGCAGATCGGTTTTGGTAGGTGATGTCGTGCTCGCTTAATTCGACGGCCCACTTGGAGAGTCGACCTGATTGGTTCGTGTTCTGCATGATGGTCTGGAGAGGAAGATTCGTTAGTACGACGATCGAATGCAACTGGAAATAGGGCCTGAGTTTCCTCGCCGAAGTGACGACGGCGAGTGCCATTTTTTCTAGTGTGGAGTATCGAGTTTCGGCGTCAACCATTCGCTTGCTCGTGTAAAAAAAGGGCTTTTGTTTGCCACGGTCTTCGCGGACGAGGACACTACTTACAGCAGTGGAGGACACGGCTATGTATAGGTACAAGATGTCCTCTTCCTCTGGCTTCGCGAGCACCGGTGGTGTGGTGAGATAAGCTTTAAGTCGGCCGAAGGCCTCCTCGCATTTGTCGTCCCAGATAAATCTTTTGTTTCCTCGTAAGAGCTCGAAGAATGGGAGGCACTTATCAGTTGATCGGGAGATGAACCGATTCAGGGCCGCTATTCGTCATGTTAATCGCTGGACTTCTTTGCTGTTTTTGGGACTCGGGAGCTCGAGGATTGCTGAGATTTGCTTCGGATTGGCTTTGATGCCTCTCTGGGTGACGATGTAGCCTAATAATTCTCCAGACATCACGCCGAATGTGCACTTGGCTGGGTTGAGCTTCATTCCATACTTGTCGAGGGTGAGGAAGCATTGCTCCAAATGCGTGAGGTGATCGGTTGCTCGTAAGGACTTGACGAGCATATCGTCAATGTACACTTCCATCATGGTGCCGAGTTGATCGGCGAACATCTTGTTAACGAGTCGCTGATAGGTCGCGCCGACATTTTTAAGACCGAATGGCATGACTTTGTAGCAGTATGTGCCGCGGTCGGTGATGAATGCGGTCTTCTCGCGGTCGTCTGGGTGCATCAAAATTTGATTGTATCCGGAGAAGGCATCCATGAAGCTAAGAAATTCATTACCAGAGGTGGATTCCACTAAGCGGTCGATATGCGGAAGTGGGAAGCTATCTTTGGGACAAGCTTTGTTGAGGTCAGTGAAGTCGACGCAGACACGCCATTTGCCATTTTTCTTTCGGACGACGACCGGGTTTGCGAGCCCTTCAGGGTACCGAACTTCGGAAATGAAACCGGTCGAGAGCAAACGATCAACTTCATCGTTCACTGCCTTAGCTCGTTCGGGTCCAAGTTTTCGTCGCTTTTGGCGGACCGGTTTGAAGGTTGGGTCGACATTGAGTTCGTGAACAGTCACAGCCGGATCGATCCCTGGCATGTCGGTTGTTGTCAAAGCGAAAGTGGAGACGTTGCTGGCGAGGAAGGAGATGATGCGATCTTTGTGGTCGTCGGCTAAATAGGCTCCTACTCTGACTGTCTTGCTTGGGTCGGCAGGATCAATGCCGATTTCAACAATGTCTTCCTTAAGTGGGTAGAGCTTCTCGATCGGTCGGGCCACCGTGTTGATGTGCGGGTTAGGCCGGTGAGCCTTGATTTCGTTGACTAGGAGGTCGTGGGCAGCAAGTTGGTCACCTCGAATCGTGATTATCCGACCGTTGGCTCCGGGGAATTTAATGCATTGATGATACGTGGAAGGGATTGCTTTCATGGAATGGATCCAAGGAGTCCCGAGGATGGCGTTGTAAGGGGCGCGGACATCAATGATCGAGAACTTGACTTGTTTGGTCGCTCCTTGGACGGATACGGCGAGTCGTATGGTCCCCAACACCGTTTCAGACGATCCATTAAAGCCTGTGAGCGCTCGAGTGGATGGCTTGATTTGACGCGGATCCACTCGCATCTTGTCCAAGGTCGCTTGAAAAATTAGATCGACGGAACTACCCGTGTCGACGAGAATCTTGGTGACCTCGCACTCACCAATTCCGAGTTCGACGAGAAGGGGGTCGTTGTGAGGGACATGGACCCCTGCCAGATCCGCAGCGGAGAAAGTGATCTGGTGATCATTCTCCGGGACAGTTGGCCAATTCCTAGCAGTTGTAGCTTTGCGACAGAATTCCTTGACAGAACGAACTGAGTCGTCGCAGGGTGGGGATCCTCCCATAATGACTTTCAAGCCTTGTTTTCATGGGACTGGACGCGGTGCTACGGAGTTTATGAAGGTTTGATCCCCCCAATGCTGGGACCGTTGGAGTTCAACACCGACCCGGGAGATCCGGTTACTTCTAGAGTTAAGCCATCTGTTCGCAGCATCGGGGGGACTGCGTATCAGTTGCTCGCACATATCTGCGTTCTTCGCATTGAGTTTTACGCGCAGATCGCTGGAGCCATGATCGAATTGTTCGCGTAGATCCACGACCGTCGACATCAATTTTGTTCGCAGTCATATTGGTCGGTGGGCCGAGTCACCATTGTACGGTTTGATAAGAAGTTCTCTGTTTGTCGGATCTTGACGCCGGTAATCCGGCGAGTGAAGGG
>CAJHQQ010004884.1:0-22695 GCA_905132885.1 Moricandia moricandioides | reverse complement strand
CACTAAATTTATCAATCCAAATCCACAAAAGGCATAAGAACATGGATCACTAGTTTTCAACAGAAAATTGGACATGCAACAACTTTTGAAAAGTTGGAAAATTTCCCATGAAGAAGAATCAACCCTAAAATTTCATATTGTTGCTTGATTGAGTGCCAAGATGGAAGATATGGGTTTAGGAAGCAATTTTGAGTTGGTAGCAAGTTGAACAAGTGAATTTGGTGGAGAATTGGGGGAATTTGGTTGTTGTGTTTTTGAGAGAGTTTTTTTTTTTGTTTTGGGAAAGAAGAGGGGAAAGTGAAGGGGTGAGAATGATTAAATCGAGTGGAGGGGGGAGTGGTTCGGTTTGGGTTCGCTTAGACCGGTTTAGAGTAAAAGAGAAACTTACATGGCCCGTGTAGCGACCTGGCTTCGTCGCTACGCCTGGTCGCTACAGAATCCACAGAAGCGCCTGGACCCGTAGCGACTTCATTTGGTTGCTACGCCTGGTCGCTACGGAACTCGCAAATTGCATAGCGACTTGCTGTGGTCACTACGACCCTTAGCCGGATTTCATCTTCGAATTCGTAGCGACTAGGTAATGTCGCTATGTGATATCTCTTGATTTTGATGTGTTTAAGACTCATCTTTTAAGCTTATTAGTGTAATTCTAGGTTGCATTTAGATCTTTATATTGCATTTGCATACATATTTGCATGTTTTCAGGTTTGGAGAGGTGCAAGTGAAGTTTTGGAGTCAAAAGAGTCATTAAAAGTGCAAAATGATGAAGAATAGGGTACTCTCAAAGGTAGACCGCGGACAAGGGCCGCGGGCAAAGCATGGTCGCGGTGAGAGCCTATCTACCGCGGACAAGGGCCGCGGGCAAAGCATGGTCGCGGCTACGCACGAGAAATGAGACAGGGACTGGCCGCGGGCAACACCGCGGCATACGCAGGCCGCGGCCGTCACGCATAAAAATTTGGCAGGGTACCGCCGCGGGCAAACGTCGCGGCATATGGAGGGCGCGGCCGATTTAAGGGGGCACCGCGGGCAGACACCACGAGCAAACGGAGGCCGCGGCCAAACTCGAGTTTTAGCTTCCTATAAATACTCCTAAGACCTAATTTTAGGATCTTATCTCATTTTCTCTCTAAGACTTTGTTTAATATTATTAAATCTTGAATCTTTTGATCATTTTAATCAAGTACTTCATCTTATATTTGTGTTTCTCTTGCTCATTAGTATGATTAGCCTTAAATCTCACATAGATTTAAGGTTTTTCATGGAGTTTATTGAGTAGACACTTTGTGATCTATGGGTTAAGTAGATTAGGGTGATTAGGTGGATGTTTAGGATGTCTCTTGCTTGATTAACATTGTTCTATGCTTATTAAGTGTTCTTAATGCTAGTTTAGAGTGATCAAGTCTAATCTAGATCTTTAGACATTTTATGCACCACAAGTGTTTGTTAAAATGCATGAACCAACTTGATATTGCTCTAGCATGAATAACCAAAGACCTTTGATGTTAGGACTGCAAGATGGTTAGTAGACTAGTGATTCATGCATGCTTGATTGTGTTAGACCAATGACCATTTGATGTTTAATGCTTGATTAGCATAGGGACTATTGCCATGACCGTGGATTAGTCTATTTTATGAGTTCTAGACCTACAGACTTGTTGATTGTTTTGTTTGAACATCCTAGACTGTACCTTGATCACCCGATATCGATTATCTTTGCCCATGGATCCATCTTTAGGTATAGATTAAAAGATTAGTTCTTGCACTTATTTCTAGATTGGATTTGAGATCACCTTGTTTATATTTCTAGGAGTTTAGCTTGTTACAAATCATCAATCTTTTTATTTGCTTAAATTAGGAAATTTTGTATATTCTTAGTGTTATAGATCACTAGTTCCTTGTGGATTCGATCCTAAAGTGTTGCATCGATATACCATTCGATTGTGGTAGCGTGCACATTAGGTTAATTGGCCTGTGGTAAAACGCAGTAATCAATTTGGCGCCGTTGCCGAGGAACTAAGTAGATTTATCATTAGGATTTCAACTTTCTTGAGACTAAGCTTTATTTTCTTATGCTTTGTTTTCTTTTGTATAGCTACTAACATTTCATTCTAGTTTTTGTTCTTTTCAGTAATGGCTTTGAACTACTTTGAGCAGCCACAAGAAGAGGAAGACTCATTTGAAGATCACGTTGAATATGAGATATATGTGGAGCCACCCTTTGATAGAAGTATACTCACACCAGAACAAAGTGTGCAGTTATATGAGCTTCAAAAAGAGAACCCGT
Source organism: Moricandia moricandioides (assembly GCA_905132885.1). Classification (NCBI taxonomy): domain Eukaryota; kingdom Viridiplantae; phylum Streptophyta; class Magnoliopsida; order Brassicales; family Brassicaceae; genus Moricandia; species Moricandia moricandioides. The sequence continues at coordinate 20,408 of CAJHQQ010004884.1, read as the reverse complement.
GGATGACAAAGAGAGCATTGGCACGAAAGATCCGAGCGAAACTTATTGGGAATCGAGCAGACCTTGAAGGAAGGGAGCTTACCATGTATGAGATTGATGTTGCCTTTGACCTTAAAGAGGTAATATATTGGGTTCCACCGACCAATATAGAAGGTATATGTAATCCTACATTTGTACTTCATGATTTTGAAGATTGTCGCTTGCCTTGTGTTGAAGATGTTACCCATGATTTGAATTCTTTTGTGCTCATCAATGAATGTCTTGATATGATAGCTGAGACTCAAAATCTAGATCACTTAATAGTAGAAAAGCTTACTAGAGATCATATTGAAGTTTGTTTTGACAAGAACTATCTTTGTGCTTCAATTGATTTCGAAATTGACTTTTTGATGCTTGATGAACTTAGACCTCTTAATGAACTAGCTGATCTAGGGGATGAACTTGATGTGGATAGGCTCTTGCTTGAGATTGAAAACCCCTATGTCGAAAACAAACATGAGAATGTGAATGTTGTGTTTTATTTGATTAATGGAGATAAGGTAGACTAGTTTGTGAAGACCTCGTTTGAACCAGTAGTTGACTTTGTGTTTCCACCAAACTCATTTGATTTTCATGTACCTCTAAACCTCAAAGAGCATTTCATAATCCATGCTACATCTTTAGTGAAGCTCTTTGATGAAAAATCTGTCTATTTTCTATGGACAGTAGTGTGCTTCTTTGTACACTTTGTTTCTTGTTCTTGCAGAAGAAGGACCAAAGGTGCATTAGCTCAACCTTTCTATACTTATGATTAGCAAGTACACCAAGTCAAGCTAGAGACTTAAAACAAGCGCGCTTGGGAGTTTCCCATGTTTATCCTTTGTATATATTTCTATTTATCTCTTATCTTGTTTTAGTGTGTTTGAATAAGTTTAGGGACAAGTTTGGGGGAGTTCAAAATCTTTTCAAGAGATCATGTCAAAATTGCCCAAGTCACAACAAGGCTTCCCTCCTTCCCCTCTCTCGTCAAGCTAACTCCAAGTAAGTGCATCTTCACCCTTGTAAATATTTAGTTCTTTCATATGTCATCTCTTTTTTTATCTCTCTTTCAAGTTTACTCTCACACAAGGGACTGTGTGTAGTAAGTTTGGGGGAGAGTCTACCATCTCACATTGTGTTTTGTTTTGTTTACTTGTCATGAGTCTCATGCATCGCATTGTACATACTTATTTGCATAGAAAACCTAGAAATTTGAAAATTTTCGAAAACACCAAAACAAGCATTTAGATTCGTATTTTGTTTTATTTTCATCCTTAAGATTGAGTCTAGAAGCATTTATGTTGCATCCATATGCATAAGGAGCTGTGTTTTAATTGCCTTGAAAAGAACACATGTCTAGAACTCAACATGATACCCTAGTTAAACATATCAAGTAGCTTAAACATATTTTAAAAAGCTTGTATGCTTCGAGCCTTGAAGACTCTACTTGAAACTTGTTGTGAGCTTGATATTGACTTGTTCTTGAAACCAACTCCAAACTACTTGAGGCATAATGAACTTAATTTCTCTTGCATATGGGCACTTGCATACTCAAACATGGATCTCATACACATTTGGGTTATCTTATTCCATTCATTATCTTCTTGTTAACCCAAATGGCACCCCCATACCCATGAACCCTTACCATTCTTTGAAACCACCATTGATTTGCTTGTGTGAGGCCTCTTATTGATAGCTTGTCATGTGCAAAATCTTGAGAGTATTGGGAGCGACATAGGTTTGTTCTCATCTTTTGCTAGCATTGGGACCTCACTTGATCTAGCATTTAGGATTGTGGTTGAGTTTGTGTGCTTTTGAGTTTAAGATCTGGGGTTTGGGAAAAGAAATGAGTGAAAGGAATGAACAAAAAGAGTGCTATAAGAAGAGAAACCCCTAGGGACAAAAGAAAATAAGAACATAAAAGCTCTAGATGTGTCAAATAGTACCCCCAAAAGAAAAGAAAAGAAAAGAAAAGAAAAAAAGAAGACTGGGGAAAGATAAAAAAAAAAGAGTTAGGGCTAAATATTATTAAAGATGAAAAGTCCCTAGTTGGTTGAGACAAAAAAAAGAAAGAAAATAGAGTGTTCATTGAGTGAGTGTGAGATGAGTGTTGTCTTTGGACATTGGGGTGGAGAAGAAGGGTAGAGCATGGAATCACCTAGGACAAGGGTAGTTTGATGAGAACCGGTCTCTGTATGCGTGAATTGCTCCTAGTCTTAGATAAATTTTGCATATTGATCAAGTTTCTATTCTTGAGTGATACCACTTTGAAAAGATGCATTATAAACCTTCTCTTCCTTCACATTAGACAATTTTCACTCACCAAACCAAATGATTGAGATCAAGTTCTCATTTGCAAGAATTCACCTTATTTGCTTGTTAATAAATGTGAGACTTGGTTGAAAGACTTGTTGATTGATGAGTGAATGACTTGTGTAAAGATATTTGAGTTTAGATAGACCTTGAGAAGCTAGAGTGTAATAGGAAAGATTGTTCATGCTACTTGCTATGTTTCTTTTAGGATGTCATGTTGAAGGCTAGAAAGTGTTTCTTTTAGTTACAAGCTCCTATGTCTAAGCATTTCCTCATCTTGTTCTTGAAAGTTTACTTGTGGACAAGTAAAGAGCAAGTTTGAGGAAGTTGATATCTCTTTATTTTGATGTGTTTTAGACTCATATTTTAATCTTATTAGTGTAATTCTAGGTTGCATTTAGATCTTTATATTGCATTTGCATACATATTTGCATGTTTTCAGGTTTGGAGAGGTGCAAGTGAAGTTTTGGAGTCAAAAGAGTCACTAAAAGTGCAAAATGATGAAGAATGGGGTACTCTCAATGGTAGACTGCGGACAAGGGCCGCAGGCAAAGCATGGTCGCGGTGAGAGCCCATCTACCGCAGACAAGGGCCACGGGCAAAGCATGGTCGCGGCTACGGCACGAAAAATGAGACAAAAACTGGCCGCGGGCAACGCCGCAGCATACGCAGGCCGCGGCCGTCACGCATAAAAATTTGGCAGGGTACCGCCGCGGGCAAACGCCGCGGCATATGGAGGGCGTGGCCGATTTAAGGGGCCACCGCGGGCAGACGCCACGGGCAAACCACTACAAGAAAACACGTTTTTGCCGACTGCATGTACCGACTGATTTTTTAGTCGTAAAATGTCCAGACTGATTCCCGACTGAGTATCAACTATGCTACGACCAATATAAAACAGTCGGTAATCAGTCGCTAAAAAACGACTACAAAAATCAGTAGCTACGTAGTCGTTTATTACCGACTGAATACAGACCAATATGTAGTTGGTAAGCATCGGTCGGGAATTAGTAGGGAAATTTAGTGACTGTTTACCGACTACTATATATTAGGTGAAACAGTCACATGTCGGTAGTCAAAAACCGGTATAAAAACACGTGGATGACGTTGCTAAGTTAGTTGTAACAACTTTTTACGACCAAATATATCAGTCGCCCAATTCAGTCGTAAATCAGTAGGAAAACAGTCGGAAACATTTTTATATATACACAAACGAGTCATTTTTTCTTCGCGTCATGTGTGAAAGAAGAAAAAAAATCAGAAAAAATAAAAAAAAAATAAAAAAAAACGTTCAGGTACATAATGGGAGGCAATTACAACTACACTAACTTTCGAGATTGGATGTACAAGAGGTTCAATGAAGAAACGGGGAACTTCTCGGAAGAGTTCATAATGGGAGTCGAGCAATTTATGACATTTGCAAATAGTCAACCTCTAACACAGAGTAATGATGGTAAATTCTTTTGTCCTTGCAGTGTTTGCAAAAATGAAAAATTTCTTCCGGGGCAACGAATTTTGAAACATATATATAGTAAGGGGTTTATGCTCGACTATTATGTGTGGTACAAGAATGGAGAAGAACTCGATATGGCTTTAGGAACAAGTTCTGCTAATCCGACACATTTAAGTGGTAGTGAAGATCACATTGGTAATGCAGTAGAAGATAGATATGTAGAAATGGTGAATGATGCATTTCATGATGTTGTGAGTTTTGATAACTATCAAGATGGTGATAGTTTTCAAAATTCAGTAGATCCGGAACGCAATCACTCAAAGAAATTCTACGACTTGTTAGAAGGAGCGAAAAATCCTTTATATGATGGTTGTCGAGAAGGTCACTCGCAATTATCATTGGCTTCTAGGATCATGCAAAATAAGGTGGATTATAATTTGAGTGAAAAGTGCGTAGATTCGGTATGTGAAATGTTGACAAACTATTTACCAGCTGGAAACCAATCAACCGGTTCACATTACGAGACAGAAAAGTTGATGCGCAATTTAGGTCTCCCGTACCATACAATTGATGTGTGTGTTAACAATTGTATGATCTTCTGGAAAGAGGATGAAAGTTGGGATAAATGTCAGTTTTGTGATGCACCAAGATGGAAGCCTAGAAGCGAACGGCGTAGAACCAAAGTGCCATATAGTCGTATGTGGTATCTACCTGTTGCTGACAGATTGAAGAGAATGTATCAGAGTAAGAAGACAGCAGCAGCAATGAGATGGCATGCAGAGCACCAAGCCAAAGAGGATGAAATGTCTCATCCGTCAGATGCAGCGGAGTGGAAACACTTTCAAGATCAAAATCCCCAGTTTGCAGAGGAACCCCGTAATGTTTATCTCGGCTTATGTACGGATGAATTCAATCCATTTGGGATGTCTAGTAATCATTCGCTGTGGCCAGTGATCTTGACTCCATATAATCTACCTCCTGGTATGTGCATGAATCCAGAGTACTTGTTCCTCACAATTTTGAATTCTGGGCCAAATCACCCACGAGCTAGTCTAGATATCTTCCTCAAACCTCTAATTCCGGAGTTAAAAGAGTTGTGGTCTACTGGAGTTGAAGCATACGATGTCTCTTTGAATCAAAATTTTAATCTTAAAGTTGTGCTTCTTTGGACTATAAGCGACTTTCCAGCATATGGGATGCTATCAGGGTGGACAACTCATGGTAGGTTGTCTTGTCCAATTTGTGTGGAAGATACAAAGGCTTTTTATCTGCCGAATGGAAGGAAGACGTGTTGGTTTGATTGTCATCGAAGATTTCTTCCTCATGGCCATCCACTGAGGAAGAACAAAAAGGACTTCTTGAAGGGAAAACATGCTATGAATGAATTTCCACCTGAATCTTTGACTGGCGAGCAAGTTTATTCTGAGCGGTTAAAAGGTGTCAATCCACCAAAAACGTCTCAGTGTGGTGGAAATGGTCAGGATAAGAAGAAACCTGGATACGGGAAGAACCATAACTGGCACAAGGAAAGCATATTCTGGGAGCTGCCGTACTGGAGAGACCTAAATCTTCGACATAATCTTGATGTTATGCATATTGAGAAGAATTTTTTCGACAACATCATGAATACTCTTATGAGTGTGAAGGGTAAGTCGAAAGATACAATCAAGTCAAGATTGGATATAGAACTTTTTTGTGATCGGCAACACTTACATGTTGATAGTAATGGTCAAGCTCCTTTTCCTCCTTACACACTGGATGAGAACGCAAGAAAAAGTTTATTGGAATCTGTGAAAGTAGGGGTAAAATTTCCAGATGGTTATGCTTCCAACTTAGCTAATTGTGTTGATATAGAGAAGCGCAAGTTTTCAGGCATGAAGAGTCATGACTGCCATGTGTTTATGGAGAGGCTACTTCCATTTATATGTGCAGAACTCCTAGACGAAAACGTCAATCTTGCTATATCAGGTACAAATTAATTAATTATAGTTTTATGACATATTACAGTTCTAAGTGTGTTTATAAATTGGGTTATTAACGATTTTAAATTTGAATTTCTATATTGCAGGGATTGGTTTATTTTTTCGTGACCTTTGCTCAAGAACTTTGCAAAAAAAATCGCTTAAAAAAACTAAAACAAAATATTGTTTTGATACTCTGCAATTTGGAAAAGATCTTTCCACCATCATTTTTTGACGTGATGGAGCACTTGGCCATACATCTCCCCTATGAAGCTGAACTAGGAGGCCCCGTGCAATATAGGTGGATGTATCTTTTTGAAAGAAACTTTAAGAAGTTGAAAGCGAATGCAAAGAATAAAAGTCATGCAGCTGGTTCGATAGTTGAAGCATATATCAATGCTGAGATTGCTTATTTCTCAGAACACTACTTTGCTGACAATATACAAACGAAATCGAGGTAAATGTTATAATTGGTTACATGTTCACCTTTTCGTGTGTATTTGCATATTTTCTTCTAAAATGTAGGACTCTTGTTCTTATATGGTAGTTTTACAAGATTTGAAGTAGGTGAAGTTCCTGTATACCATGTCGAAGGAGTACCAGATATATTTACTCAGATAGGTCGTCCAAGCGGGGAAATGCAAGAAATTTGGCTTTTCGAGAAAGATTATCTATGCGCACATGCTTATGTTTTGCGAAATTGTGATTATTTTCAGCCATTTGAAAGGTATATATAATTTAACAAATCCATACCTTATGTTTCTCACACTAATCTAACAAATGCATACCTTCTCATATTTTAATTTTGTTACTCTAATATAGCATGTTCGAAAATTTTCTTTCTGTAAAATATCAAGACCTTTCTGAAAGAGAACTCTCCGTGAAGAGAACTGATGAATATCATATATGGGTGAAAGATTATGTACGTCTCAGTTATATTATTATAATACTTACTTTAAGTATTGTACACCTTGTTGATCTTGTGTATGTATATTTGCAGGTTACTCACTGGAGCGAAACACATCCTTTTCCTGCTTGGGTTAAAGACATTGTACAAGGACCCATGAATAAAGCAAAAACCTGGCCAATTTATTTCACTCTAGGTTTTCTGTTTCATACCCAAACGCATGGTGAGGGACGAAAGACTTGCAACTATGGAGTATGTGCTAAAGGAGAGAGAATATAAATGCAGCTGATGAATCTCAGTACTACGGGACCTTAACAGATATCATACAAATCGAGTACGAGGGGATATTCGATTTGAAAATCACACTTTTTAAGTGTAAGTGGTATGACCCTGTCATTGGTAGAGGCACGCGGCGGAGAAATGGCGGAATTGTGGATGTTCTCTCATCGAGAAAATACTACAAATATGATCCATTTATTCTAGGTACGTTTGTATACATATATACTTATTGTTTTGCATTTATTTTTATTAACTATATTTATTTTTGTTTAGCAGCATCTCAAGCAGATCAAGTTTGTTATATTTCATATCCGTATGTAAGGAAACCGAAGAAGTCTTGGCTCAATGTTCTTAAAGTGAATCCGAGGAGAATCATTTTTGGAGAATATGAAGACAAAGATCCGGTGACTTTGCAACAAGAAAACGATGATGCTGTTTTGATGACCATAGTTGAAGACCTTGAAGTCGAGCATTTGGTACATGCTCCTGGAGAACCGATCAATATTGATTTCGACGTGGCAGATGCAGAACCAAATGATGAATTCCGATGTAATTTATCATCTTCGGATGATGATGGAGATGGAGGTGAAGATGAACTGTACTAATTTGCTTAAAGCCCGGGTAAAGCCCATAAGTTTATTTCATTTTATATAATCCAAAAAAAAAAGAAAAATGAAAAACAAAAGAAACCCTAATCTATTTCTATTCTTCTCTCTCGTTCTTGACGGCCGCACTCCCTATCTCTCCCACCAATCTCGATCTCTCCAGCCTATACTCCGATGTTGAGTGGAAAGAGGAAGCGAAATCTCGTCAAACCGTGTGCCTCTTGGGTTTCTAAAAGGCCGCCTTCCTTACCAACACAGTACGACTTCGTACCAAGGGATCCATCTCAGTCCAGTCCGCCGGTTCTCCCCATGCGAAATACTCTCCCATCTGTTCGCGACTATCCTCCTCCGAGACAGCTGTTTCCGACGATGACCTTCCCACCTACTGCATCAACTCCGCCGCCTCTCACTCCAGCTGCTGCTATGTTTACACCTCAACACCGAAGAACTCAGTCGACAGAACATATGAACCCACTTCCGCCATCTCATGAGGCTCCAGTTCCAACATCTCAATCACCTCACAGTTCTCAAGCCCAAAATTCTCATATCCAAGAAGAGGAGGAGGAGGATATGTCCGATGTAGAGGCTCCGGTTCAACCGAATCTCGCCCCTGACAATATGGATCTTTTGAACTCCCTCCTAAACCAGCCAAATCGACCGAAGAGTATAACTGTCCTCTCTCCCAACCGTGAGCTTAACACGACATGGTATTTTCTCTTCCTTGCTACAATAGTCTTTTCTGTATTTAGCTGCAATTGTTGATGAGGTAAGGTATTAAAAATTGTAGAAAATTTTGCTACATTCTGTCAAGAGTGTAGATTTGTTGATTATCACTTTTGTAGAATAAACTCACTGACTCGATCATAGTGACCATGAGACTCGATCAATGTGATAGAGTGCTTTGCTTGTTTCTTTTGTTTTTCTTGAAAAAGATTTGATTGAACCTGTTATAATCAGCTCTGCAGAAGATCATTTTTTTCAATTTAAATTTGTATTTATTTAGTTTGTCCTTAGTTTCTCTAAAATATGTTTGTACGCTTGGTGATAATTTAACTAGAGGATTATCTACAATCTCTCAAGAGTGTAGATTTGTTGATGATCACTTAAATTTGTATTTATTTGGTTTGTAGGTTTGGTTATGACAAGTCGAAGTTGACTAGGAAGATTACCAAGATTTTAAAGAACAAGTTTAATAAGGCTTTCTACAGCTGGACTCGTGTGCCTAGAGACAGACAAGAACGTTGACTTTCTGGAATTTGCTGTAAGTTTTCTCTGTCTCTTCTCTGTCTTTGAATTTTTATAATTATTAAGTGTTACTTCTCTGTCTTTGAGTTTTTATAATTAATAAGTAAGTGTTAGTCTCAGTTTTTTTTTTATTATTTGGTTTCTGCCTGCTAACTGGTATCTTCTATGAACATTTGAAGAAAACTCACACATGGGATCCATCATTGACTGGTGTTGTTCAAGAACATTTCGAGGGCATTTGTCTATCACGAATGAAAGACATGGTCAGCGAAGTAAGGACTACTCGGGTGCAACCTACTTGGATAAATGACACACTCTGGACACAAATGACTGACTATTGGGGCACTGAGCTGCAGTTGCAAAGAGTCAGACAGCATCAGCAGCTAGACTGTCTGATCGTCAAGGACTTGGTGTTCACACACACAACTCTGGCCAGAAGTCTTATTTGCAGATCCATCAAGAGATGGTGAGTCCCTACTGCCTAGTGGTTCAATGTGATAAGTATGTTTTTTTCTTAAATTTTATACTGATATTTTTTTCCATTTCACTTCAGGTTGTTGAATTGGGAAGACCAGTGAGCTCTGCTGAAGTATTCATCAGAGCTCATACAAAATCAGATGGAACCTTTAGTGATTTCAAAGCTGAACATGTTGCTGAGGCTTTCAAGAAGAAAAAAAGAAGCTAAGCTGGCCACCCTTGAGACTGATCAGACTGAAACAGGGCAGCATCCACAACTATCAATAGAAGAGGAGAATGAGCTGTTTATTCAGGTTGGATTTCTTACTGTCAATTTTTTTTTGGATCAAACTGTCAAAGTTTATTTCTTATGTTTTTGCTTGTTTGTAGTCCACTTTCACCAATGACAGGGGGCAAATTTATGGCCTGGGAAGCTTGAAGAACCAGCTTCATGAAGTGCCATATGACCCAAAAAGCTTGTCCTCTTTCATTCAAATGCAACAGCAACTTCAGGAAGCTCAACGCCAAATAAAAGAACAAGCTGCTCTTCTTGCAAAGCTTGAGGAAGAGCGTGTCCAAGCTGCTGCTGCTGAGGCAAAGAGAGAGGAAGAGCATGCCCAAGCTGCTGCTGCTGCGGAAATGAGAGAGGAAGAGCATTCCAGAATTATAGCTACTCAGCAGGCTTTGATCGAGGAGTTTTCAGTGGTTCGGAAGTACTTGACCATCACAGACCAGAGATTCTTGGACTTTGTCTCCAAAGAAAGAGCTTCATCTGATCCTAACCATACTTAGGTCTGTGTTGCCTTTCCCTTATGTATTTTTGTTATGCACTTAAGCTTTCCTTCGGATGTGTGAAACTTGTAAACTCCTTAAGTGTTGGAGTTCTTTTGGATGTTTAAAACTTTATAACTCCCAAGTCTTTGGAGTTTTTTTTTGTAAATGGTGCATGTAGCTTGAACCTTTTATGATTTCAAAATCGTTTTTAGTATTATTAGCAGATTTAAATAACAAATCAAGAACAACAAAAAAAAAACCAAAATCATGTATTTGACAAATAAATAATATAGTCAGATAGTCGCATATCAGTCAGAAAAACAGTCGTAAAATTTAAACAACGTAGTTACTAATCAGTCGGGATTCGGTAGCATAAAGACACCGACTGTTTTCCTACTACTGGGATTAGTCGTTATATCAGTCGTGTTATTCAGTCGTGAAATTCAGTCGTATTATTCAGTCGTTAAATGAGTCGTAAATCAGTCGCCAAATTACCTACTAATTAGCGACTGGAGGTACGACTGTAGAACATGGTAGCAAACCAGTCGCTAAATACCGACTGTTTGCCGACTAATTTATTTAGCGACGAGGTATAATACGACGACTTCAATCAGTCGTAAAACAGTCGTATATGACCACTTTCCGACTGAGTGCTGACTGATATTGTAGTCGGAAACGACATGTTTTCTTGTAGGGAACGGAGGCCGCGGCCAAACTCGAGTTTTAGCTTCCTATAAATACTCCTAAGACCTAATTTTAGGATCTTATCTCATTTTCTCTGTAAGACTTTGTTTAATATTATTAAAGCTTGAATCTTTTGATCATTTTAATCAAGTACTTCATCTTATATTTGTGTTTCTCTTGCTCAATAGTATGATTAGCCTTAAATCTCACACATATTTAAGGTTTTTCATGGAGTTTATTGAGTAGACACTTTGTGATCTATGGGTTAAGTAGACTAGGGTGATTAGGTGGATGTTTAGGATGTCTCTTGCTTGATTAACATTGTTCTATGCTTATTAAGTGTTCTTAATGCTAGTTTAGAGTGATCAAGTCTAATCTAGATCTTTAGACATTTTATGCACCACAAGTGTTTGTTAAAATGCATGAACCAACTTGATATTGCTCTAGCATGAATAACCAAAGACCTTTGATGTTAGGACTGCAAGATGGTTAGTAGACTAGTGATTCATGCATGCTTGATTGTGTTAGACCAATGACCATTTGATGTTTAATGCTTGATTAGCATAGGGACTATTGCCATGACCGTGGATTAGTCTATTTTATGAGTTCTAGACCTATAGACTTGTTGATTGTTTTGTTTGAACATCCTAGACTGAACCTTGATCACCTGATATCGATTATCTTTGCCCATGGATCCATCTTTAGCTATAGATTAAAAGATTAGTTCTTGCACTTATTTCTAGATTGGATTTGAGATCACCTTGTTTATATTTCTAGGAGTTTAGCTTGTTACAAATCATCAATTTTTTTATTTGCTTAGATTAGGAAAGTTTGTGTATTCTTAGTGTTATAGATCATTAGTTCCTTGTGGATTCGATCCTAAAGTGCTGCATCGATATACCATTCGATTGTGGTAGCGTGCACATTAGGTTAATTGGCCTGTGGTAAAACGCAGTAATCACTATGCGTGGTTGCTACAGCACTCGCAAATTGCATAGCCACTTGTTGTGGTCGCTATGTGAGGTCGCTACATGCGGTGAAGTGTTGAAAACTTGAAAGCAGTTCTTTTCTCCACCTGATCAACTTTCATCTATGAAAAGACTCACTCACAAACATCAAATAGTCTAAAAAGTATAAAGATAAAAATAAAATCGAAGCCACTAGAATATATACAAAGATAAAAATGAGATTTCATCCCAAGTGAGCTTGTTTAAAGTCTCTAGCTTGACTTCCTTTCTTTCGGGTTAAGCAAGGGTAAGGTCTGATAATGGAACCGAGATTCCATCCTCATCACTTGAAGTTCCCAAGTAGAGGTTAACTCTTTGTCCATTGACTATAAAGTCTCTTCAATCCTTGCTCCACAACACTATGGCTCCATATGGCCTCCCTTCCTTAACCCTGAACGGACCTGACCATCTTGACTTGAGCTTTCCGGGAAACAGCTTCAACCGAGAATTATAGAGCAACACCTGGTCTTCAGTACTGAACTCTCTCTTCAAAATCTTCTTATCATGAAGAGCCTTGGTTCTCTCTTTGTAGATTTCTGAGATCTCATAAGCATCAAGGTGTATTTCATCAAGTTCACTCAGCTGGATAAGTCTTTTTTTCTTGGCTTGTCTTGATGTCAAAATTTAGAAGCTTAATAGTCCACAAAACCTTGTATTCAAGTTCCACTGGTAGGTGACAAGCTTTTTCATAGACAAGATTGAAAGGTGTAGTACCAAAGGAGTTTTGTATGATGTCCTATAAGCCTATAGCGCATCATCAAGCTTGATGCTTGATGGACCAGTCTTTCCTTGTTGTTCCAACTGTCTTCTCTAGGATGTATCTGATTTCTCTGTTCGAAATCTCCACTTGTCCACTTTTCTGAGAATGGCATAGAGTTGTCACCTTGTGTTTTACACCATTCTTCCTCAAAAGATTCTCAAAAAGTTTGTTGATGAAATGAGAACCTCCATCGCTGATTATTACTCTGGGAACTCCAAATCTTGGAAAGATGATGTTCTTGAACATCTTGAAAACCACTTTGCCATCATTGGTTGGACTTGCTATATCTTCTACCCATTTTGAAACATATTCAACAACCCCAAGGATATAAGTGTTCCCCAAGGAGGGCGGGAATGGTCCCATGAAATCGATACCCCATACATCAAACACTTCAACTTCTAGAGTAGGGTTTTGAGGCATCTCATTCCTTTTGGTAATGTTTCCTCTTCTATTGAATGAATCACATCTCGATACAAAGTCTTGCGTGTCCTTGATCATGTGTGGCAACCAAAATCCAGCTTGTAGAACTTTAGCAACGGTCTTTAAGGTGGGAAAGTGTCCTCCATATGATGATCCATGACAATGAGCAAGGATCCCTTCATATTCTTCTTCAGCTACTACTCTTTTGTAGAGTTGGTCCTTACAAAGTATGTAGATGTAAGGTTCATCCTAGTAGTACATTTATCACGTCTCTATAGAACTTCTTCTTAGCATAGCCCTTAAGTCCCAAAGGCTCCTTTCCACAAGCTAAGTAGTTCACCAAATCAACATACCAGAGTTCTTTTTCCTCAGTTGCTTTAACTTCTTCAAGCATCTTTCCAGTTTCACAGAGCTTCATAACAGCCTTGATGGCCATAATCTGCTCTTCATGAAGACCTTCATCGATGGGAATACCATAGTCAACTCTCATCCGTGACAAATGATCAACTACCCCGTTTTTACTCCAGGTTTGTCCTTAATCTCAAGATCAAATTCTTGTAACAACAGAATCCACCTCAACAACCTTGGTTTAGCATCATTCGTTGACAAAAGGTGTCCTAGTGCAGCATGATCAATGTAGACAATCACTTTGGAGCCTACCAAGTAGCATCTAAACTTCTCAAAAGCAAACACTATGGCAAGAAGCTCCTTCTCAGTTGTAGCATATTTCATTTGAGCATCATCAAGAGTTCTACTTGCATAGTAGATGACATAGGTTTTCTTGTCTCTTTGGAGCCTACTTGCATGATCAGTGTAGACAATCACTTTGGAGCCTACCAAGTAGCTTCTAAACTTCTCAAAAGCAAACACTATGGCAAGAAGCTCCTTCTCAGTTGTAGCATATTTCATTTGAGCATCATCAAGAGTTCTACTTGCATAGTAGATGACATGGGTTTTCTTGTCTCTCTTCTACCCCAACACTGCTCCCACAACATAATCACTAGTATCGCACATGATCTCAAATGGAAGATCCCAATCCGGTTGCTGAACAATAGGAGCACTAATAATTTCACTCTTCAGCTTCTTGAAGGCTTCAAGACACTCCTCATCAAAGTTAAAGACATCCTCTTTGCAAAGTAGTTTTATCAGTGGTCTTGTTATCTTTTAGAAGTATTTGATGAACCTCCTATAGAACCCGGCATGACCCAAGAAGATTCTGATGTCTTTCACTGATCTTGGTGGAGCTACACCAATCATCACATCAATCTTCGCCTTATCCACTTCGATACCCCACTTCGAGATCTTGTGTCCCACAACAATCCCTTCTTTGACCATGAAATGGCATTTTCCCAATTAAGCACAAGGTTTGTCTCCTCACATGCAACAAAGGAAGATCCATACACAAAGAAATCATCCATAAAGATTTCCACAATATCCTCAATAAGATCAGAAAATATAGACATCGTTGCTCTTTGGAAAGTTGCTGGTGCATTACATAGCCTAAATGGCATCCTTAAGAAAAAGTGTCATAGGGGCATGTGAATGTTGTCTTTTCCTGATCATTGGGATGTATGGGTATTTGGAAGAAACCTGAATATCCTTCAAAAAAACAATAATATGGATGATTGACAAGTCTCTCAAGCATTTGGTCAGTGAATGGCAGAGGAAAATGATTATTTCTACATGCAACATTAAGTTTTCGGTAATCAATGAACATTCTATGACCTATTATTCTTCTTGTGGGTATCAATTCATCTTTATCATTTTTAATGACAGTGATACCACCCTTATTGAGAACTACGTGCACAGGAGATACCCAAGTACTATCAGAAATATGGTAAATCACACCAGCATCCAAGAGTTTAATGATCTCTTTCTTAACATCTTTCAAATTGGGATTCAACCTTCTTTTATGCTCTATAAAAGTCATTGCTTCATCCTCTAGATGGATTATGTGTCTGCACAAGGAGGGTGATATTCCCTTACTATCTTCAAGTGAGTAGCCTATTGATTTTCTAAACTTTTTAAGCTCAGTTAAAAGTGTAGACAATTCAATTTCACTTAGGTGGTTACTCACAATAACATGATGTGTGTTATTAGTACCAAGAAATGTGTACCTTACACCAAGGGAAAGAGGTTTAAGCTCCACATTGGGTGCCTTGAGCTCACTCCAATCAACTTGTTGATAATCCTGTTGTAAGCTGGTTGAGGCAACATTGTAGACAGCTTGAGGCAACTATTGGAAGTTGTCTACTCCACTTAATTCCTCGTGAGAGTTCAAAATTCTCACGTACTCTCTGCTCTCCTTGTCCTCAATCATTAGGACCTCTCTACTAACTGTTAGAGCATGTTGAAGAGAGTCCTCAAGTGTCATTTCTTCAAAGAACTCATCAGTCAGGGCATCCATAGCCTCAATATAGAAAGCTTGGTCTTGGATTGTAGGTTTTTTCATCACCTCCTTCATATCAAAGTGAAGAGTGTTCCCCTCTCCAAGATAAAGATCAATATTTCCGTCTTTAACGTTAACAGTAGCTCCAGAATTGGCCAAGAATGGTCTTCCTAAATCAAAGGATCCTTGGGCTCTTCATCCATCTCAAAAACCACAAAATCAGTAGGTATCTCGCAATTTCCAACCATCACCGGTAAATCTTCCAAGATACTTATAGGGAGCTTAACTGAGCGATCAGCCAACACCAGAGAGATTCTACACTTCTTGTAATGTGTAAAACCTAACTTCTTTGAAATTGATAAGGGCATAAGGCTAACACTTGCTCCCTAGTCACATAGACATCTATCAAAGGACAATGGACCAATAGCACATGGTAAAGTGAAACTTTCTAGGTCTCCAAGCTTCTTTGTAACTGTCAACCTTTGAATAATGGCACTACACTCATGAGTAAGAACCATCATGCTTTTCATCTCCTTTTTCTTCTCAGTTATAACATCTTTCAAGAATTTGTTGTACTGAGGAATTAGCATGAAAGCATCAATAATGGGCATGGTAATCTGAACCTCACTCATTTACTTCTCAAAGAGTGCCTTATACTTCTGAAAGAGTTGCTTTTTGAATCTCCCTGGAAAGGGAAGTTTTGGCTCATAAGGAGGAGTGAATGGAGCTTGTGTGGATGAAGTAGTAGCTTCGTCTTTATTCAAAAATTTCTTCTCTTCACCAACCTTTCCTTTACCCTTAACTTCAACAATCTTTTCCATGATGTCCTCATTAGTCTTCTCATCAAAAATCAAAACCTCATCCTCCAGATTTATGGCTATCTCCCCGCCTTGTTTCTCATCATCCTTGAAGAGAACTCTGGAAGGTAACTCTCTTTCACTTCTCAACGTGATTGAGTGCATTGTCTCCTTAGGATTTTGTTCAGACTTTCCAGGTAGTGATCCAATAGGCCTGGCTTAGTGAGCTCATAAACTGGCAGAACTATCATGCCTATTACGAACAAAGAGAAGGAGCAACTAGCAGAGAAAAAGCAACTAGAACGAGAACCACAGGGAATTCGATGCAGCAGACATCTACGCAAATACTTCCATGTTACGGCACATACTAAGACATGTTCTAGAAATGACAGATGGACTAGCAGCAATACGAGCCGTTCACTACGCTCATTGAAACTACACCGGTAACCAGAGTAACGAACTTAAAGAGACCAACGGGATACAGAGGAAGATCGTTGTTGATGTCATGACTAACTTCTTGATTCTTTGATTGGAGTTGGAGCTCATGGTAGCAAATTGGTTTTCCAAGGCCTTGAACTTGTTGTTGAGTTCATGGTAGCTTCCATCAATCTTCGTATGGATGTTCTTTAGTTCATCTCCAATAGTTTTCTTATTTCGTGATTGAGATTCGAGGAGCTGTTTTGACATAGATTCCACACTTGTATCTCTAGGCTGAGCCTGTGAAGAACATCCTACAGCCTGATTAGATGTGTTTCTTTTAGAGGGGAAACCTGGAGGGTAGGGTTGCTTGGGTGGGTAGTGTAGGAACCCGTATAAAAAAAATAAAAAAATTTATGGTCGAGTATCTTTTTGGTGGTCGAGTTGCGGGCGATCGGGAAGTTTCGATCTGTGAGATGGTCGAAAAAGTCGAAGAATTGATCGTGAGAGAACCATGAGTAGATTAATCTGCTCGACCATGGTTTGACAAAGTGTTAGATTGATCAGACGGACGTTTTGGAAGCTTATCATTTTTGGAAGCACGACGTTTTAGAAGCTCGACGTTTTTGAAACCCGACGTTTCTTAACCACAAAGTTTTCTCGGAAAATCGTCATATCAGTAAATTATTATTCTGAAGACATTATAAGTCAGAAGCATGACGGGAATTAAGCAGGACGGGAAGTAAGCACGACGGGAAGTAAGCACGACGGGATCGAAGCACGACGGGAAAACCGAAACTGAAGAAAAACCCTAATTTCGATATTATAAATTTCTCGAGGAAGCCAAAGGCTCGGGAAATATTTTATATCAAGTTTAGACATCATATGGAATTTATTAAAAATATTCAGATCATCAGAACGGGCGTAGAAAAATATTCGGGATTGATCACGGATCGAAAATTCGCCGGAAGGATCGAAATCAGTCCAATGCACCGAGAAGCTCGAGATGGCCTTATCTATGAGATAAGGACGTGGTGTCAACTGCCTGGCATGGTAGGTGGCAAGGGAAGCACGAGGTGTTGATGCACATGCGACCGCAACATGCGAAGTGACACACTGAAGCACGAGGTGCCGCATAACCTGCGATCGAAGCATGCAGAGCGACATGTGTGAGCTGTGGTGTCAACCTGCATGAACCCAGTCTGTGTATCAGACATGTGTGGGGCGTTTTGTCATCTGGCATGACATCCTGGTCATGCAGCCAGACATGTGGAGCACGAGGTGCCGCGACGCATGCGTCCGGAGCCATGCGAAGCGACACACGGACTGCCACACAGCTTGGATCTGATTGGTTGCTGCATCCTATAAATAGCCCACGACCCCAGCTTATTTTAACACATCCAGACAACCTAAAAGCAGTGAAAAACGTGAGATAGAAAGTAAAAGAAAGAAAATTATAGTTTCGATCTTTTCCGAGTCTTTTCGGTAGTTTTAGAGAGTTTTCGAGAACAGTTACTCTGCTCGAGTTGAGTCTACATCTGAAGAAGGTTCTGCCCAACTCAAGATCAGTACAGACGTTGTAACACCCCCGAACCGTTCAAGGTATAAGGTCGAACATCAGCCAACAATCAAACAAGAACATGACCGACGGACCGACTTTTCTACCAAGGTTCAGAAATGCTACAAGACGGGTTAGGAACAATCCAGCCATGGTCACAAAGGGTGCAATTCGTGACTAGGCCAGACCGTCCACTAACACGTCCCGTCAGATCAAGGCCTAAGACTTTTCAACCCGTACCTTAATCTGACGTTGTGTTAGCTTGGACAAAGCTAATATCAGATACAACAAGGCATTTACATAAAACATCGATTTATTTATTTTATATCATATCTGGTTCACAAACACAAAATATCGTACAAGTAGTGACATGCCAAGCGAGCAAAAGATACATACTTATAGTCTGAAAACGTCGCAAGCAAAAAGATGAAAATCTACACCAGCCGCCCTAACTTCCCGCGACCTCTACGAACTCTACTGGTCACCTGAAAACAACAAAGAGTGAGGTGTGAGTAATCTAGCATTACTCAGTGAGTTACAATCCCCAACTAACAAATACAACCCCTCGCTATCCCACCCCAAGCAATCTAAAGAGAGAAATTCACCTAAGAGCATAAATCAGTAGTAATAATATAGGCAAATCAGAAATCCGCAGCAGAAAATAATAGCGATCAAATTATCGATACTATAAGATAATTGTTAAAGCTTACAAATCAATCTCAACTTAAACCAGGGTTTACCAATCCCTTTATACTAAATAATAAATATATCTAACTCGGGCCCCGGTGACGTTAGGTTCCTCCTTCACTATCGGCAACATCCTAACTTCCTACCACGAAGGCCGGAAGAAGGAAATTTCAACCGACCGCGGCCCACAGTCATTCGGGTCACCGCGCGACAGCCCACAGTCCTTCGGTCACTGCCACATTACACCGTCGTGTAATCACTCAGCCTTAGGCCATGACCCCGTCTCTCTGAGTCTTCCCGATCCAGCGAATAAGGGGTTTCCTTGAACCCGCCGGGTACGAGGTCTGAAGGAACACTAACTCACCCCTATACATGCCTAGCATTGTGGGTTACACAATGCTGTCGGCCAAAATAAATAATACTAAACCCGGTAATATGACCAAGGTTTCTAAGTATAATCACAACCAAACACAATCAAATATATTCTAGAATCTAGCACCAAGACTGATTTCATCTAAGCATTCAACGTTCTCTAACTAACCAATCAACCTAACGATTAGCATGCTACTACGATTCTCAAGGCAATACTTAAGCATGCTATCCACTCAATCAATCTAACCTCAACTATTAACTTAACCAAACCGTTACTCAGTTTAGACCCGGCCTCCTTCCCAGATCCAACTTCCAAGTAACGGGAACCTGCATGAAAAACAACTCAGCAAACAATTGATTATAACTCACTGTTTTTGGTTGACTCGCGCCTTAACCCCGGACCTGTCTTCTGCAATCCGAACCCTTTCTTGACCTTGTGAAGTATATCCACGTCTGGACTGATCTTGAATTGAGCAGAACCTTCTTCAGATGTAGACTCAAATCGAGCAGAGTAACTGTTCTCGAAAAACTCTCTAAAACTACCGAAAAGACTCGGAAAAGATCGAAACTATAACTTTCTTTCTCTTACTTTCTCTCGTCACATTTTTCACTGCTTTCAGGTTGTCTGGATGTGTTAAAATAAGCTGGGGTCGTGGGATATTTATAGGATGCAGCAACCAATCAGATCCAAGTTGTGTGGCAGTCCGTGTGTCGCTTCGCATGGCTCCGGACGCATGCGTCTGCGGCACCGTCGTGCTCCCCATGTCTGGCTGCATGACCAGGATGTCATGCCAGATGACAAAACGCCCCCCACATGTCTGATACACAGCCTGGTTCATGCAGGTTGACACCACAGCTCACACATGTCGCTCCGCATGCTTCGATGGCAGGTTATGCGGCACCTCGTGCTTCGGTTTTCCCGTCGTGCTTCGATCCCGTCGTGCTTACTTCCCGTCCTGCTTAATTCCCATCCTGCATCCGACTTATAATGTCTTCAGAATAATAATTTTACTGATATGACGATTTTCCGAGAAAACTTCGTGGTTAAGAAACGTCGGGTTTCAAAAAACGTCGAGCTTCTAAAACGTCGTGCTTCCAAAAATGATAAGCTTCCAAAACGTCCGTCTGATCAATCTAACACTTTGTCAAACCATGGTCGAGCAGCTTAATCGACTCATGGTTCTCTCACGATCAATTCTCGACTTTTTTGACATCTCACATATTGAAACTTCCCGATCGCCCGCAACTCGACCACCAAAAAGATACTCGACCATAATTAATTATTTTTTTTATATACGGGTTCCTA
>CAJHQQ010004883.1:0-22698 GCA_905132885.1 Moricandia moricandioides | reverse complement strand
GAGTAAGTAAGTTGTGGTCATTGCTTTTTTTTTTTTTGTTATTATGAATATCCTCAAACATTTAAGATGAACTGAAAGTACTTACATTAATTACAGATAGATGAAGTTTTTTCTAATTGAGGCATAATTAAGGAGGTAAATCCCACTGTCTTGTCTATGTTATTTTGGAATCTGATGCATCGCATCTTAAGGAAATAAGTTTGGTTTTGTTTCTTATTCTTTTATTTTACTTTCAAGTTTAGTTTGAATAAGTAGTGCTCCTATATTTGAGGAAGCGTGAGTTATGTTTGACCCGATCTTGTTACGGGGTTTCTTTTAAGTTTGTTTTCCTCTTTGTTCAAACATGGAGTTATGGAAATATTCAGAGCTTTTCAGCTAAAATTCTCTTTTTGATTACAGCTTTGATTGAGCTTAATCTCAGAGAAGAACCTTTCATTCGGGTATTCAGAGAATCAACGAATTACAAGGTTTTGAGACGCTTCCGCTTCATCAGTTTGGTATCAGAACCAAGGGTCCTGTTCTTCATGGCGCCGCGGCGACAACAGCGTATTGAGGAACCAACGAATGAGTGGAGTGAATTGCGACATACGTTGATGGTTATGCAGGAAAACATTCAGGCCACCATCCATGACTCAATCCAGGAGTTGGCTGAGGTTTGCTTGCAGCGAGTACCGCGACGTCGCAAATCAGTACGTGGAGAGGAGGAAGATTCAGAGGATGATGTCAACCCTTTTGCAGAGAATAGATCTCGTCGCGGAGACGACGGTAGCGATGGGTTCCGTGAGAGGGATGATCGTCGTTGGGAATCCGGGTTCAAGATAGAGATACCCGAGTTCCATGGAGGGGTGAAAGGCGAAGAGCTTCTCGATTGGCTTGTAGCGGTAGAGGAGGCTATGGAGTTTAAGCGAGTGCCTGATGATCGTAAGGTTGCTTTAGTGGCCACCAAATTTCGTGGTAAGGCAGCATCATGGTGGCTGCAGGTCAAAGCCACAAGAACCAGAGCGGGAAAAGATAAAATCAGGTCATGGGAGAAGTTGCAGAGGTTATTGAAGAACACCTTCCTTCCGTTTAACTTTGATCGCACTATGTTTACGCGTTTACAGAACTTGCGCCAAGGGTCACGTTCGGTGGATGATTACGCGGATGAGTTTTCTTTGCTGCTGACTCGGAATGAGATCAATGACAGCGAGATGCAGCTGGTGTCTCGTTTTATTGGAGGATTGCGGCCCCAACTGCAGAACGCTTTGTCACAGTTTGATCCTGCAACAGTGGCTGAGGCTCATAGGCGTGCTGTTGCCTTCGAACAGCAATTCCGAGCTGGGTCGTCGAACTGGACTGCTGGAGGAGCGCGAAACAGAGGTCAGGGAGTGCAGGGGGGCGATGCTGTGGCGCCTCAGGGTGGAAGTAAAGAGACAACAGAGAGTGCGGCTGTGACACAAAAGCAGACCGGTGCAGGGGATGATCAAACCTTGCGTCGATCAACACGTCCGAATGCACTTAAGTGTTTTGCTTGCGGCGAGCTCGGCCATCGCCAAACCGCTTGCCCATCACAAACAAAAAGAGGGTTGCTGACTGAAGAGGTGAAATGGGACACTAATGAGTTGTATGATGAGGAGGCTGATGATGCAACTGACGAGTTACAAGAAGAGCATCACTATGGCGACCAGGGTACTCTGCTCATGCTACGTCACGTTTGTTTAGCACCAGTGTCGGTTGAGGAACCATGGTTGCGCACACATATCTTCTTGTCTACTTGCACTGTCAAAGGAAAAGTTTGTAGCTTTGTTATTGATTCAGGCAGTTCAAGTAATGTGATTTCTGAGGAAGCTTTCGGGAAGTTGGGACTGGTACGAGAAGAACATCCCTGTCCTTATAAGCTTAACTGGTTGAAACCAGGGACATCCATTCAAGTAACGCATAGATGTCTGGTCACATTGTCTATTGGGGCTTTCTACAAAGACAAATTCTACTGTGACATAGCTCCTATGGACGTTAGTCACATTTTGCTGGGTCGGCCGTGGCAGTTTGATCGAGGTGTTTTACATGATGGGCGCCGTAACACGCACAGCTTCATTCACGACAGTAGACGCATTGTTCTCTTTCCGACACCTCCTCGACAGGATAAAACGCCTGTTCCTGCCAAGCTGAAGGCGCCATCTTTGTTGTGTTCCCGATCTGAATTTGAAAAAGAGTTTCGAGAGTCGGGTTGTGCTTGGTTGCTGGTACCAGGAACAACACCGAACCAACAGTCTGTGCCACTCGCACCTCAGCTTGCAGAGCTCATATCGGCTTTTGAGGATGTGTTTCCAGCGGAACTTCCTACGGGCTTACCTCCGTTAAGAGATATACAACACCAAATCGATCTTGTTCCTGGCGCATCTCTACCGAACAGGCCGCATTATCGTATGAGCCCTCAAGAGCATGAGGAACTTCGCAGGCAAGTAGAGGAGTTGATCGCACGTGGTCATGTGCGTGAGAGTTTGAGTCCCTGCGCTGTACCCACCCTTCTCATCCCGAAGAAAGATGGTTCGTGGCGCATGTGTGTTGATAGTAGAGCTATCAATAAGATTACTGTGCGGTACCGTTTTCCCATTCCTCGTCTTGATGATTTGTTGGATCAGGTGGGCAAAGCTTCCATATTTTCGAAACTGGACCTCAAGAGCGGTTATCATCAGATTCGCATACGCCCAGGGGATGAGTGGAAGACGGCTTTCAAGACGCGCGAAGGGTTGTTTGAGTGGCTGGTTATGCCGTTTGGGATGTCGAATGCTCCGAGCACTTTTATGAGGGTCATGAACCAGGCTCTACGGCCGTTTATTGGGAAATTTGTGGTGGTGTATTTCGATGATATTTTGATTTTCAGTTCATGTTTGGAGGAGCATGTCGATCATCTGCGTCAAGTCCTCTTGATCTTACGCAAGGAGAAGCTGTTTGTTGCAAGACAAAAGTGTGAGTTTGGTGCTGAGCAAGTTCTCTTCTTGGGCTACATCATCTCTTCCAGTGGGCTATCGATGGATATGAGCAAAGTTGAAGCCATTAGATCTTGGCCTACATCGAAAACAGTCACTGAAGTTAGGAGTTTTCATGGGTTGGCTTCATTTTACAGACGTTTTGTTGCCCATTTCAGCTCCATTATGTCGCCCATTACCGATTGTATGAGGGAGGGGACATTCGTTTGGTCTTCACAAGCGGCTGAGGCATTTGCTAAGATTAAGGAGAGGTTAACCACTGCGCCGATATTGGTCCTCCCTGATTTCTCACTTCCATTTGAGCTTCATTGTGATGCCTCGAAGCTGGGCATTGGTGCAGTTCTGAGCCAGCAATCGAAACCAGTGGCTTTTTATAGTGAGAAATTGGCAGGCGCACGCAGCCGCTACAGCACCTATGATGTCGAGTTCTATGCAATCATTCAGGCCATCAAACACTGGAGACATTATTTGTTTCATCGTGAGTTCATCCTCTATACTGATCACGACGCGCTGAAACATTTGGATAGTCAGGGTAAAGTTTCTGCTCGTCATGCATCGTGGGTTGCTTTCTTGCAGCAGTTCACTTTCTCGATTCGCCATCAGTCAGGGAAGTTGAACAAAGTTGCGGACGCATTGAGCTGGAGACACTGTCTTGTCACGACCTTGCACAACTCTGTTCCTGGCTTTGCGTCTTTTGCTGAGCTCTATGATTCTGATCCTTATTTTGCCTCGGTCTTGCGTGAGGTACAGCTGGGTCTGCGTTCTGATTTTACGTTGCAGGATGGGTTTCTCTTTAAAGACAACCGGATTTGTGTTCCTCAGAGTAGTTTGCGGTTGCGAATAATAGAGGAACTTCATGCTGAAGGACATGTTGGGATAGAACGTTGCAGCTGGTTACGCAGTCATATTTTTGGCCGACTTTGAGGAGAGATGTTGAGAGGTTTGTGGAGAGATGTCGTTCTTGTCAGATGGCTAAAGGTCGTGCGTCGAATGCGGGGCTATGCTTGCCTCTACCAGTGCCTACACAACCTTGGACAGATTTGAGCATGGATTTCATTCTCGGGTTGCCAAGAACACAGCGAGGTAATGACTCCATTTTGGTGGTTGTAGACAGGTTCTCAAAGATGTCACATTTTATCGCCTGTAAAAAGACGACGGACGCGCAGGCTGTGGCTCAATTGTTCTTCAAAGAGGTGTATCGTTTACATGGATTACCCACTTCCATCGTTTCTGATCGCGATACAAGGTTTCTGAGTCACTTTTGGAGATCACTTTGGAAGCTCTTGGGCACGAGTCTTGACATGAGTACTGCCTACCATCCTCAGACAGACGGCCAGACAGAGGTAACAAACCGTGCGTTGGGAAACATGTTGAGAAGTTTGGTTGGTGACAATGTAAAATCATGGGAGTCTCAGCTGCCACAGGCTGAGTTCGCCCACAACCATGCTCACAACAGAAGCTTGGGTTTTAGTCCATTTCAAGTGGTTTATGGGAATGTACCGCGTGGTCCATTGGCGTTATCAACACTGCCTGACGCTACTCGGATGCATGGTACAGCACTGGACTTTGTTACTGCGTTACATGAGGTCCATTCCAAAGCCATGGCGAACCTGCAACAGTCGATTGCCAAGTACAAAGAGGCTGCAGATAAGCACAGAAGGGAAGTGATTTTTGATCCTGGTGATTTGGTTTGGGTGATGCTTACTAAGGATCGCTTGCCTCTACATGAGTATAACAAGTTGAAGTCGCGTAAGATTGGTCCTATCAAGGTTCTGGAGCGAATTAATCCGAATGCATATCGCGTGGAGTTGCCTGCACACATTCGCACGGCTAACGTGTTCAACGTGAAGCACCTCAGTCCTTTCATTGGCGATTCGGACACAGCAGATTCAGAGGCGAATCTTTTCATACCCCAGGAGACCTGATGCAACGCATCTTAAGGAAATAAGTTTGGTTTTGTTTCTTATTCTTTTATTTTACTTTCAAGTTTAGTTTGAATAAGTAGTGCTCCTATATTTGAGGAAGCGTGAGTTATGTTTGACCCGATCTTGTTACGGGGTTTCTTTTAAGTTTGTTTTCCTCTTTGTTCAAACATGGAGTTATGGAAATATTCAGAGCTTTTCAGCTAAAATTCCCTTTTTGATTACAGCTTTGATTGAGCTTAATCTCAGAGAAGAACCTTTCATTCGGGTATTCAGAGAATCAACGAATTACAAGGTTTTGAGACGCTTCCGCTTCATCAGAATCTTTGTAAGTTTCCTCTAACAATGGAGATCTTAGGATGACGCAGGCATAAAGCTTTACAGTGACAAGGCGACAGGAAAATTAAAAGGTCTTATCACGTATATGAAGGTAATGACAATACTTGAAGTTCTTCCCTCGGGGGATTTATATTCTTAAACCTTCTCTATGTTATCTCTTCATGTTATATGTCTTTGTTTTCACTAGGAGCCCTCAGTGAGTCTTGCAATTCAAATCTTAGACGGGTCTCCTTTACGTCTCGGTGACAAGCTCCTCATGTCAGTTTCTCGAGCTAAGTTTGAGCAGAAAGGTGAATACCGCTCCTCATAGTTTGAGCGTTTTGAGTCTGTGTTTGCAGGCTGATGAGAATATATGTGCCGAAGTAGAGGAAGACGTAAAAGAAGAGAGTATGAAGCATGGGCCATTTGATTCAGTGAAGGTCTGTGATCTTCATCCACAGGGTGTTGTTCTAACAAGATTCAAAGATCGTAATGATGCACAGAAGTGTTGCTACTGTGCGAATACAGGTACGCAAAGAGACAGATACATGTGAGTCTTGACGATGGATCAGTGAACCATGCTGCGGTTAGGGGTTTTGATTTGGAAGTCGAACGGTTAGATCAGTTTGCAGCTGAACTAGAAGTTGAATAGAAGAAAACAAAACTACAATTATCTAAGGGTCATTTTGTAGAATCTACCCTATTTAGTGACAAAGTTTGACATATGTTTTCTTTTGTCGAAAACTATATCTTTCATGTAGCAAACCAGTTATGTCCCTGTTGGTATAAAAAATGAAAAATTAGTGTATTATCTTGCGATAGTCAGGTTACTATGTTATGAAACTCGGGTTTGTGATGTTCATTACGTAGACAGAGAGGCATCCGAACCAGACCAACACAAATCGGGTTACTTCATGTATCTGGTTTACTGCATTTGGTATCAGATTGGTCATTGTTGGAGAGGGAATACACTTTTTTAACAAAGCCTATTAAATACAGAACCCGGTCCAAACTCAACAAACAAAATAAAGATAACTTGGTCTTGTTCAGCCCAGCCAATTAGGTCAATCTCACTTTAGGATAAAAAGGAGTTGAATATAAAAGGAGATCATAATTAACCGGGGTCTCTTAAGGTGAGGTTCTTAGCTTTTCTAAGAGATGTATCTTAAATAAGAACCATAAGAGCCGTCTCTTAGCGGGAAAAATGTAAAAAAAAAAAAAAAAAAATTACGTTAAGAACCCCACCTTAAGAGACCCGGATTAATCATGGCCTAAGGAGCACAAAAGAAAGGACATTCAGGGCGTCACTGGTTTTCCCGCTACCACCCGCAAACGCAGCTTTTGCAGTTGATAGCGGTTGTTGGCGTTTTGCAACAATCATACAAAATGCTATAAATCGCTTCAAATCGCTTCAAACCGCTACAAACCTCTAAAATTCAAAAGTTGGTTCCAGCTAGCGTTTGCGGTTGCGGGCGGTTGCGTGAGAGTAAAAAAAATATTTTTTTCCAAAAAACTATAGAAATAAAAATAAAAATATTGAATTAAAATTTTAAATTAAAATAATAGAAATACCAAATATATATAATATTATATTTTAATTTATATTATAAAATTTTAAAGAAAAATATTTCTATATTTTTTTTAAAAAAATAATAGTATAATTTTATAAGTATAATTTTTATATTTATTATAATAATATGATTTTCAATATTTTTATAATTATATAAAATATAAATATTGTTCATTTATATTTAACCACTGCTGCATTTGATAGTTAACCAGTCATAAGTATCCCGCAAACGCAACAATTTTTAACCGTTTTACCAGTCGTCCAGATCTCTTAATAACGCATAAAATCACAACCACTCGCATCCGCAAACGCCCGCAATCGCAGCCGCAGCGGTTACACCAGTCAACCCCTCAGAAACAAGAGAGAACACAAGCCGCGAGAACTAGGGTTTATTTTTGATTCTTTGTTCTAGACGAAAACTTTGATATTTAGTTAAACACTCTTATAAGTCATCACCTGATTGATCAACAAAACGTCTTTCAAATAATCCATTGATCAACAAAACGTCTTTCAAATAATCCATCATAGTGTTCGTGTTCACATATACTCTCATTACTCATCAAACACAGATTCAACAATCGCCTTGTAAGTTTATGTAACTAAAATTTACCTTCACTAGGCAAAGAAGCCGCATATTCAATCAATGATTTAAAATTAATTGTCAACGTTTTGTAATTCATTAAAATTTGAATTTAAACATAGTTTTAAGGGTGGGTTCTAAAATCTTTAGAGTATGCCTTTAATTTTGATTTCAATTATTTGTTCACGAGACTCCAAATGATTTGAAATCAATTTTACATATAAAGAAAATTAAATCATTTGAAGTTGAATAAGACTAGATTTTAAAAACTAGATTTAAATCACTATTGAATAACACTAAATTTTAGAAAAATAAATTTTAAAATATTCATTTTTATATTTTTATGCATTTTTGTCAACTAACACGAGTAATTGTACACTTCAAAAGAAATTGATTGCATTTACCGAATTGTTATCGATTTAGAATTATGGTAAATAGATAATTATAAAAATTTATGCATTTATAGTTAAAATTTAATATATTTATTAATATGTGGGAAAATTCTAACATATACTATCTTAAAATAGAAGAAGTATTTATAAATATCATATTCAATAACACTAAATTTTAAAATAGAATTTAGAATCATAATAGTAGATTTTGATTAGATTTAAACTCTATTAAAATAAATGAGTGAATAACACTTAAACATAAGGGTGAGACAAATTGAATAACTAATTTACTATTTTTTTTTTTTTGTAAAAAAATAAAAACATTGAAATTTAATAAAAAATAAATTTATTTATTTTATAGAAAAATTATATATAAACACATATATATATATATATATATTTATAAATATAATTATATCTTAAATATTTTAAATATATATAATGGAACCGAATCTGAATAGCCGAACCTGAAATTACTATCCGGATCCGGACTCTATATATCTATACTTTCAGAGCAGATCGGAGTAAAAGAATTTATTTTATTTTAATTTTAATTGAAGCTTTTTAATATAGTTTGAGAACATGATCTAAAACTATGTCGGGCCCTGTCCTAACCAATAAGAGCATGACGTATGTCAGAGAACTTGTGTTCCTTTTTTACGCACCAAATCCCTCAGTTCTAATCAGAAAATTCAACCAAAAAAAAGATCCAAAATTTCGAAACTTTGCATATTGCAATTTACTCCTTTCACCGGCGAGTTCGCTGTTCTCGTGTCTGATCTCTGAGTACTGTCTAAACAAAACTCTACTTCTCCAGAAATGAGATGCTCTTTTGAAGTCTCCCCTGCGAATTAGGGTTTCCTCAATCGAGGACTCTGTTCAATCGATTTGTTGAGCTAATGTGAAGTAAGTCTTAGGACCTTAGCCCAGATTCCGTGGCAAGTTCGAGGCTTTGTTGTCGGGTTTAGCTAATTTTGGGTTCTATTGTCGAAAGTTTGAAACTTTTAATGTTTTCTCTTACGTACTCTTTTCTTTGGTCTAACAAGTTTGGTTCCTTTGTTTGGTTACAATGCTAGGTTGGGGTGTGGAAGAGGAGGAGGAAGAATGTTTTATTCGCAGTTTATATTAGCTAAGAAAGGACCACTTGGGACTATATGGATTGCTGCTCATTTGGAGAGGAAGCTTCGTAAGAATCAGGTTGCTGATACTGACATTGGTGTCTCCGTTGGTGAGTGCCTTGCCTAGTCTTGTGACTTTAGGTCTCAGTACCCTAGGTTTTAGCAAAAGCAAATTCACTTTCCTAATCTGACTACTACTTTCTTTTCTGAGCAGATTCTATTCTCTTTCCGGAAGCTCCTATTGCATTGCGATTGTCTAGTCATCTTCTCCTTGGTGTGGTTCGTATATATTCCAAAAAGGTGAACTACCTCTTTGATGATTGCAGTGAGGCGTTGCTTAAGGTTAAACAAGCTTTTCGCTCTGCTGCTGTTGACTTACCCCCTGAAGAATCCACTGCACCGTATCACTCGATTACGTTGCCTGAGACATTTGATCTTGATGATTTTGAGCTCCCTGACAATGAGATCTTTCAAGGGTTAGTTTCTTGATATTTAATTGTACTATGGTCTTTGGAGTCTTGAAGAATGAACTATGTTTTGTTTTATTTTCCTCCAGTGCTCTAAGCCATTTATGAATTATAAATCTTACTCTGATTTGTAGAATCTCTAGTTATACATCGCTCCTTGTTTTCTTGTCTAGCAGTAATTACGTTGATCATCATGTTAGTACAAGAGAACAGATCACTCTTCAGGATACCATGGATGGTGTTGTATACTCAACATCGCAATTTGGATTAGATGGTCAGTGGTTGTTTCATGCTTACTTGTCTTTAGTTATTTATTGATGTGCCTTAAGTAAAAAGCTGATTTTTTTACCTTTTTCCAGAGCGTTTTGGTGATGGCGACACTTCTCAAGCTGCTTTGGAGCTTGAAGAGGTATATTTTGCGTGGAACAGATTTTTTTTTTTCAGGTTTAGGGGCAAGAAATAGGATAAGCAATATTGAAAGATGAAAAATGCCGTTAATCTTTTGGTTTATTTTCTTTAGCTTTTAAGTTATTTCTCTTCATGGTTTGGTTAAAAGCAGACAGTTGGAGTAACCGAACCGTGAAAAGCTTGTATTTTGAAGTGTCTGGTGTAGTTGTAGGTTTCAGGATGATGTTGATGTTTTATTTTCTAATGAAGTTTTGCATATTTGAAATAGGAAATTCCCTCTCTGATTATTTTATTTTGCGTTTGATCTCCTCTCATCCCTGTGTTCTTCTGCAGGAAGTATTACAGGATAAGGAAGTGATAGGATCCGACGATGAGGGAGTTCAAGGGTCAGTTTTTTTTTCATTAACTCTGCTGTATACGTTGTAGCATTAATGCATATTTGCTTCCTATGGCTTCTCTTGATTTTATTATCATAGTGGATGTATTATTTGTTAATAGCACTGATCACAATGCATATATGGATGCGGCAACACCTAAAATGAAGGATGAAATGGTAGGAGTTTCTGATGCCTTGCCCAGAGATTTCCATCAAGAGCAGGTGCGTACCAACAGAGATGCAATGCAAGAAGGCATTACTGATAGTTGCTGAATAATTGTTATCTGAGTTACACTGGTTTATGTTTATATTTCCCGTGGCTGAATGTATTTTGCAATTACAGACACCAAGTTTGCAATTTTTTTTCACACATAGACTTGTTGTAATTTATGGTAGGACTATTAGAAAATTGGTATTTGTTATATGGTTATTTCTTGTGAATGTCTCTCTTTGTCAGGTTGAAGATCTAGCTTTGCGTAATGAGGTCACTGAAGATGCTCAAGCTCCTCAAACCCCTGGATTGGTTGAGGTACCAAACTCGTCTAGTGTCAGAGAGCAGCTGGTATGTGATGATCACATGGAGGTAGAGGATATGACTGCAGAAGCAGGTAGGAATGCCTCTGGAGAGCCGGTTGCTAATGAGATGCATAAACATGATAAAGACATGCCCACTGAATATAGTGCCGGAGAATCAGCAGTTACTCCCATCGAGGTGGATAAGTCGCTGATGGATGAAGATTTCAACGTACAAAACAAGCTGGAGAAGGAGAGGGCAGAGCATATACATGTTACATCGCCATGTTGTTCTCACATCACCACCGAGATGGAGGATCCTGGTCAAGCAATCAGTGAGGCAGGAACCAGTGTTAAGACTGTTGTGGCGGATGCTGTACCTTCAGTTGAGTCCCCTGGAAGGCCTACAATGAGTAATGCTGAGCATTGTTTATCTCAAGACCCAAAAGATCCTGAAGATGAGAACCAAGGTTTGTCAAACAAACTGCAATCGCTAGAGTTATGTATGTAACCTAATGCAAAGTCTTGGTACCTGCCTTATTCTTATAATGTTTATTGTTTCTGCCAGATCATCTTGCCATCGCCACTGAGGTCAATCATGAAACAGATTGTAGTTTAGAAGGTGATGGGCAAACGTACAGTAGACCAGAGGAGCAGCTGAATAACGCACGCGCAACTGATGAGCAGTTGGGAAACCTGACAAGATCTACTGATTCTGATTTGCCTGCACCTGAAAAGGTATTAGCTGCACCTAACAGACTGGAAGATGAAAATGGTTTCATGGTTGAATCTACACCAGATAAAGAAGACCCTGGCACATGTAACGAGGATGCAGGAAATAATAACATTACTGGGAAAAAACGCACTTTTACTGAGAGCACCCTAACAGCAGAAAGTTTGAACTCTGTTGAGTCAGTTGGACTGATTCAGTCCAAGAGAACTGCAGATTCTGTTCCTGATGACGATGACTTGTTGTCTTCTATCTTAGGTATCAGTTTTTTTTCTATTGCTCTTACTTATATAAAGAAGGCAAAAGGGTTTCTGAGGTTTTATTTAATTTCCTTCCTTTGAGCTAACTTTCTGAATCAATGTTCATTTCCTATTTACAGTGGGAAAGTCATCTTTTCTGAAGATGAGGTCTACCCCTGTACTTGAAAAAACATCTACAAAACGGTTAAGAGCTGCTTCTCGTTCTACTGCCACAAAGAGGAAGGTTCTAATGGATGACCCTATGGTCTTGCATGGCGAGTATGTTTACCTTTTATAGTAAAATTCTATAGGGTTTTAGCTGCACCTTCCTTTGCACGTAGGGTGCAAGACAACTAAATTTAGTACTTAAAATAGTGTGTGTCTTTCTCCTTTTAGGTCTCACACTTGTAATTACCTTGAAGCAATTAATATCGGTTTTTACTTGTTTTACCATTTATTCTGTTCTTGTCTACTTTTCTTTTTAGCGTTATACGGGAACAGCTGACAAACACTGAAGGAATACGCCGTGTGCGAAAGAAGGCACCTTGCACCATTCCTGAAATCTTAATGCTTCAAAGGCAGGCTTTGGAGGATGGACTCTTGAAGGAACCAATATTCACTGGTAAGTTCACTACGCTAAAAGTAGACTGTTCTATACAAGTTCGTTCAATTATTCATGTAAACTGCAGTCACACAAGTAATATTTTTCAATTGTTTTCAGGTATGTCAGTGGAATTAGTATCTCTACACAATGAGCCGTATGATCTTAGAGGAATCATGATAATCGAGAATGATGAGCGTCATGTTTCTGTTGGAGTGGCGGAAGGTAATGAATGTTCTGTTAGGGCTGCTGAATATAATACAACTGAAGAAAGCTCTGATCCTCAAGCTTGCCCAAATGACTCAGAGGAACAACCTGCTGAGGCTCAGACTACTCATCCACAGGACCAACAAATTGTAGTCCAACAGGAAGAAGTGAAAGACGATAATGATCTTGGTGAAACAAGATGTGACTTGGAAGTTTCAAAAGAAGGCAATGGAGCTGCAGCTGCTGTTGAAGTAAACCTTGTAGTGAATGACGAGATCAGTCAACCATCTGAGGACAAACTCGATCATGTAGACGGTGTAGAGGTGGAAAGATGCCATGAAAACCATGATGGAGGGATAGGCAGTCAAGATATTTGTGATGATCTTCACGAAAAAAATTGCAGTGATATTATAGAAATTGCTGAAGGCGATGTAGATAACAACGCCACTCTCAATGAAAGAGGCTTGAAAGTTGAAGATGAGCTTACACATGAAGATAAGAAGACAGATGCATCAGCTCAAGTCAGCGAGACTGGCATGGGCGACCAAACTCCGTGCGATAACACAGTTGGTTCTGTTGAAACTGGATGCGCAGCAACAGGTGATTTTAGTAATCCAGATTTGAAAAGTAGCAGCGAACCTCTTGTAGAAGCAAATAATGGAGATAGAGAGTCTGACAACAAATATGAACCACATAATGAGATGTTTAGTGAAGAGGGTTATATGCAAAGTGCAGCAGATGCAGAACCTCCTTCTGGCGATGGTCTTACGGGAGACAATGATGTAAGTTTCGTTGTGTCATCATATCCTTATTAAAGTAAGACATGCCTCTTGATTCTTGTTTTGTTGCTATCTTATGCTGTAGGAAATGGATACTATGGAAGTGGCACATGACACAGGTTCTAAAACCTATTTTCGAATTGAATTTAAATCATCCAAATTGTCTGTATGCTGAGTTTGATCAATGGGACTGATACTTAGTCATCATAGCCTGGTTAAAACGGGACTAAAAAAGCTTAAACTCTCGAGAATGGTTTAGATTTGTGAGATGCAGCTATTCCCATGATGTCTTGGTGGTTTTCTTATAGTTTGTTTCACTGTGCCTATTTAGGATTTTTGAACGTGGATGATGATGAAGTAGATGAAGATCATGAGGACGATGGTATACAAGAAGGTGATGAAACTAGTCTTCTAGAGAACAGTGGATGGTCTTCTCGTACCAGGTCTGTACAGAATCATTTTTTTCCACATTATATAAGCTAAGATTCCACAGACTATATCATGTGAGAGAGACTGAAAGATTGAAGATTCTTATTCTATCTACTTTATAGGGCTGTGGCGAAGTATCTCCAGACGATATTTGATAAAGAAGCTGAGAATGGGAAGAATGTCGTTGTAGCAGACAAACTTTTAGCTGGGAAGACCCGTAAAGAAGCATCGAGAATGTTTTTTGAAACCCTGGTACGACCCTAAACAAACGATACTATGATCTTGCTCTAGAGAAAACAAACTTGACTAGTAGTGATGGAGAAAACACCTAGACTCTTACAGTTTTCGCTTGAACTCCAGACTAGAATGTTTAGATCTTTAGGTAAACGTGTCTGACTTTAATGCATCAATCACAACTTAAGTCTTTGAAAAGATAGAAGAACAATCTTGGTCTTGTGGTCATTCTCTTCATACAACTTGATCAATCTTGTTTCATTATTTGCAGGTTTTGAAAACAAGAGATTACATCCAAGTTGAACAAGCTAAGCCTTATGAAAGCATAATCATAATACCGCGATCAAAACTCACCAAATCCATCTTCTAAAATGGAGAAAGATGATGAGAGTCTCGAAGTTGCAGATAGGTAGTTTTAACCATCCAAGTAGCTGGAAGATGACATTTATTTTACCTTCATATATATGTTGTATATATATTGGTGCCACCATGATCAGAATGAGGTTCAATGTTTTTTTCTCTTCCCTTAAGATATTGGTCATTAGATGCATTCAGATCATAACGCAGCTGAATCTTAGATTGCTTTTGGCTTCATTTCTCACTTTGTTTAAGAATGTTTTAGCAAATGATGAAGATTTTTATAAAAGGTAAGTTATGATGCATGTTACAGATCATAACATGCTCATTATACCCCACTCGTTCTCTTGATCCCAGTAGTGGAATGGAACGGTGGTGAAGGCGATTATTAATTCAGTTAACAAAAGACTGATCAACTATTTACTTTAGTAAACAAAGACTGAGCATATTTACTTTACTAAACAAAGACTATTAGGAATAAGAACACGTGATATATATATATAAAACAATTATTATGAAGGAGGACACGTTACAATAACGACAAAAAGCATGTTAGTGACTTGCGAAAGCTTTTAGATATTTTGTTGTTTGGGAATGATAACCATTAACTTAAAAAAAACAAAGACTGAACAAATTGTTTATTTAGGTAAACAATTAAACTATGAGAAACATAGTTAAATTGTTTCAATAAAAACTACTCACAAAATATTAACGATTTAGTTTTTGAATTACAAAGGTGAATGAATGGTAATCACTAAAAGACGTTGATATTTGGCAATATGATGAAAAGCAGTTACATGTGAATGTCATGGTTGTTGGTTATTACGATTAGAGACATCGTACAACAAATTAGTAAACCGGTTTGTCCGAATCTATGTAATAAAAACAAATGTTTTTACGAAATTATTAATTGGGTTTTGGTCTGTCTACCGAATAGAAAGGACAATTCGTTAAAATAATTATTTTTAATTTTTTATCATCTAAATAACATTCTAAAAAATAATTAAAATAACTTTTTTATTTTTTTTTTTATTTTGAAATTTAAAAAAAAAATAAAATTTAAACTTTACGTCCGAAACTCCATCTCATAACTATAAATCATAAGTATAAATTAGACTGATTATTTAATCACTTATATTTATACTTTTTAATAAAATTTATTTTGTTCATTCTTATTTGAAATTTATTTTTGTTATAATTTTCTTTAAACTTTTCAAAAACAAAATTTAATTTATTTCATTACGATTAGAGAGACATTGTACAACAAAATAGTAAGCCGGTTTTTCCAAAATCATATAGTAAACAAAAAGGTAATAACCAAAATAGACTTAAAAGGTTTATATCTTCAAAATAACATTTAAGAAGAAAAATGATCAAAATAGATTATATTAAAAATGCAAATATACATTTATACCTCTTGAGTTAATTAATTTAACTTAGAGTTTAGAATCATGTGGTGAAGCTATGAAGATGAAGAATAAAATTAAAAAAATTAAAAAAAATAATATTATTTTTTAAATAAAAAATGTGTATTTTGGTCTTTTTCCTTAAAATTTATTTTTTAACAAAACTTCAAAAATATCTATTTAAAAAATTTGTCCTAAAATAAAACAAGAATATTGATAGTATTACTCTTTTCGTTTTCAGTATAGATGATGTTTTACATAATTTTTGTTGTTTCATAATAAATAATGTTTTCATATTTTTATCAATAACTATACCGTCTATACTTACATTTTTAATATTTAAATTTATAATAAAAATTTTAGTGTTATTTTTAATTAAAATAGATTTTTTAATATGTGTGCACTGAGATATTACTTCCTCCGTTATTGAATAAGTGTCACTATGACATTTTTCACACAGATTAAAAACGTGTATGAAATATATGTAAATTGTTATTAATTACATCTTTTTGACCAATAATATTATAGATAAATAAAATTATTTATAAAATCAATGATGTTTACAATTAATTTTCATCTGAAACTAAGTATAGTTTGCATTGAAATTGTAAAGTGACATTTTTTATTGAATAAGAAAAAATGGTTAGAATAACAATTATTATAAAACAGAGGGAATATTAAATTGTTTTGGTCTGTTCCGAATAGAAAATAAAATTTAATTGATTTTAAAACGACCTTGTGCTCTCACATCTCCTCCTCCACTCGCAGCCCACCAAAACAGTGTGTGCCCTTTTATTCAACCCAAAGTCTCTCTCTCTCTCTCTTTCTTACTTCCTCTTCATCAGCTGTTTTCCGCCTCACACCGAACCATCTCAAAAGCAATGGCGGCGACTACGACCACTTCTGCTGCTTCACTAGCTTGTACCCACTTCTTAAATCAGAACAAGGTCTATGCTTTTCCGGCGAAAACCTCCGTGCAAGTCTCTCAAATCATCGATGGGAGGAAGATGAGAAGTGCCACTCTCTTCTCCGCTGCCTCGACCGATAAAACTATCACCACTGCTCACTCTGTTGCCCCCACTGCATGTGATAGGTAAGCTATCTTACAGTTCACAAAGACTGTTCATTTCGTTTAATGGGTCGACCAAAAATCGAGTCTTTTGGCAAAATCTAAGATGGGTTCTTCGTTTTTTTCTCTGCATTGCTCCAGTTTATACAATTACAATCAAAAGCTGTTACCTTTATGTAGTTTTTGTTTGTTTTTGTTCACTTCACTCAGTATCAGTGTAGATCCTCTTCACTTTTTCTAGTATCGGAATCAAAAACGTGGTCAACAGTGAAATGAGATTCTGATTCCTCTTTTGCTCAACGAATGTTCTAACTTTACAATTTATTCATTTGATACTACTTTGACTTCTAAAGCCTTAACCAGACTCTAGTAATCGTGTATGTGTGTGTAGATCAGACATTTCCTGTCTGAATGAATGTTTAGGAAACCTTGATTCTCAAGTTCCTTGTTGGTGGGTTCAGTTATGTGTTATGCGTCTCTCTTACTGAAAACTCTAACCATTTGTTTTGTAGAGTAAGGAGGCATACAATCTCGGTGTTTGTGGGTGATGAGAGCGGTATAATAAACCGGATAGCTGGAGTGTTTGCTAGAAGAGGATACAATATCGAGTCCCTAGCTGTGGGATTGAATGAAGACAAAGCTATGTTTACTATTGTTGTTCTTGGGACAGACAAAGTCTTGCAACAAGTAGTTGAACAGCTTAACAAACTCGTCAACGTCATCAAGGTTTTAAGTTTGTTCTCTACTAGTATGTGTTGAGGCTAGCACGCAACATGACTCATGTATGGTGTCATCAATCATGAATAATTTTGTACTCTTTATGGTCTGTTCAGGTTGAAGATCTCTCCAAGGAGCCGCATGTAGAACGTGAGTTAATGCTTATTAAACTTAACGCTGATCCAAGCACCCGCTCTGAGGTAAAAAAAATAATTATTCGCTTCACAATCAAATCTTGTGTTTATAAGTTTTTTCTTTTGAGAGAGAGTTATGTTTATAATGTTTTCATGTACTATACAGATCAT
This sequence comes from Moricandia moricandioides, assembly GCA_905132885.1. Lineage (NCBI taxonomy): Eukaryota > Viridiplantae > Streptophyta > Magnoliopsida > Brassicales > Brassicaceae > Moricandia > Moricandia moricandioides. The sequence continues at coordinate 4,992 of CAJHQQ010004883.1, read as the reverse complement.
GTGGTTAGTGGATATCTTTAGAGCAAAAGTCGTGGATACCTCTGATCACACTCTAACGATCGAGGTCAGTCTTATTCTTCACGTTATATGCATTCATATCAAATGGTCAAGGATGGTTCTAATAAGTCATTCTTTAGGTAACTGGAGACCCGGGAAAGATGGTTGCACTAACAGCGAACTTAGAGAAGTTTGGGATAAAAGAAGTCGCGAGAACAGGGAAGGTAATCATTTTCAGTTCCAGAAGCAACCCTTTATTTTCCTAACAGTCAACAACCTCAGCTTATAGCCACTTGTAGCCTTTATTTATTCTATTTTCTTCTTGAAAAGCTTTATTGAACGGTTGGAGTCACAAGTATTAATACTTGTAGCCACTTGTAGGTTTTATTTTGTGTTTATCTGCAATGTCACACTTGGAAGACTTGACCCAGTTGTCTTTGGTAAATCTCAGGACACTCTAAATGGTAGAGCAAGTGCTACATGTTAACCTCTTGAAAAGAAAACTCATTAGCTTAACTGATATATAGAATCATTAATTGCCCCATGTAGTCAGTTTGTGTTTAAGTGACTAATCAATAAAAGAATGAGTTTTGTCATTACTAACCGTTGTTGTGTACTACTGTGTTACTCTAGATTGCTCTGAGACGGGAAAAGATGGGAGAAACTGCTCCATTTTGGAGATTTTCAGCAGCATCATACCCACATCTTGTAAACCAATCATCTCATGAGACTGTTGCAGAGAAAACAAAGCAAGCTTTGACTGGTGGAAATGGCACTGCATCATCTGGGGTATATAGATAACATTAGCTTATTTTTGTTTCTCTTTCTGCTCTACATATCTAAGCCCTTGTGGATTCACGTTATTTTAGGGTGACGTTTATCCAGTGGAGCCTTATAATGATTTCAAACCAGTCCTTGATGCTCATTGGGGAGTGGTCTACGACGAAGATGTAAGATATATTGCTTGGTTATCATTTATAGAATTTTCATTTTTGAGGTCAAACTTAAAGGTAAAACTGTTTAACTTATTGCAGTCAGATGGTCTCCGGTCTCACACGTTGTCTATACTTGTGGCCAACGTTCCCGGAGTTCTCAATCTAATAACCGGAGCTATATCCAGGAGAGGTTATAACATCCAGGTTATTATGCAGACACTCTTACTTGTATTTTCACTGATGTTAATGCATACTACTCTCTTATTTTCTGTCGACAGTATGTAAAATTATCGTTTTTATTGCTCTAGAGTCTAGCTGTTGGTCATGCTGAGAAAGAGGGCTTGTCTCGAATCACTACAGTTATCCCTGGAACTGATGAAAACATCGACAAATTGGTGAGGCAGCTTCAGAAGTTGATTGATCTTCATGAGGTATGAGCAAATGGTTGAAAAACATACTACTTTTGTTTCCGGTTTGTAATGTTACCTTTACATTGTGTATTTTCTAGGTTCAAAATATAACCCACATGCCATTTGCGGAGCGTGAACTGATGCTCATCAAAGTAGCTGCTCATACTTCTGCAAGGAGAGATGTTCTGGATATTGCTCAAGTGTTCCGAGCTAAAGCCATTGATGTGTCTGATCATACTATCACTCTTGAGGTAATTGCAACAAACAAACAAAAAATGCTAATAAATTTTGTGGAATTTATAGCTGATGACATCTTCGGTTTGCAGGTTACAGGAGATATCAGAAAAATGGCTGCATTGCAAACGCAGTTAGAGGTCTACGGAATCTGTGAGGTAATAAAAGTTTATGCTTCCTTCATGTCTCATCTCTTCACCAGTCTTGGCGATTCTAATGTTTTGTTTTTGGAGAAATGAAGGTGGCTAGGACAGGAAGAGTGGCATTGGTAAGAGAATCTGGAGTGGATTCGACTTACCTTCGTGGATACTCTCTTCCTTTGTAGTTCCAAAAGTAAATAATCTTCTCTTTAATAGTCAAAAGTGCATCATGCGTTGTTGTCGTTTTGAATCATCTGAGTAATGAAACAAAAAGATCTTCTCGTGCAGAGAGGACTTGCCACAAGCTCCACCTGTTCCTGGAAACTAGTCAAGGACTTGTATGTTGTTTCATCATTGTGTGAATGGATTGTCTCCTCATGGTCATGGCATTTCGAGTTGTTATAGGACTTATATTAGAGACTTTGGAAGACTATGTTTGTTTAGTCAATTAGTCATGACTACTTTTCGAAAATGTAAAACACTTATCCCTAGTTTATCAATAATCATAAGCTTTGAAAGACTTGTAATAAATTTGGTGGTAAAAAAATGGCACTGTTATGCACATAGACACTTAAGCCTGGCTCATATCAAAAGTCTTCGTTTTGGGTGAACGCAGCAGCGCTCCGGCTCTGTCCTCTAGAAGTACAAACAAGGTCTCGATTCCCGTTTCATCAAATGAACAGTTACTGTCTAGTCTTTGGTTGATTTAATGGCTCAGTAATTTTGTATTCAATATCTTAAGATGATGTAACTGATGAACAAGTGGGAATATTCAAGGCTCGATCAGCAGCCGCTATGTCCACACAGTGTTTCGCAACTGCCACCAACCGACTAATTTGTGGCCCAGAAAAGCATATTAAATTCTTGGTGACTAGCACGAAGACCACTAAACCAACTTGCGCTGGTGAATAAAGAGATATCTTTGTCCTTTTATATTGTTAGGTAGACGAAGAGAACAAGTTTTGTAATAATATTTGATTTATTGTTTCTTATACGCTGTTTTTTATTAAGGAACATGTAATTAAGTAAAGAGATTTGGTTCCACTCAGCTTATTACTCTCAGTATCAGCATCTCTCTTACTAATCTCCTGCAGTAAAGAATCGTTGTAGCGACTATCTGAAGAAGAAGCTTATGTTATTTACTCTCAATTTCTCTCCTTATTAATATGATCCACTTTCATAAATAGTTAAAAACACAGTTTACACAATACATAACAAATAAGTCATGGACTCATTAACCAAAACAAGTGCTAACTAAGTTTACACTCTTTGTTGTTGTCTGATTTTCTTTGTGTAACTGCCATAAGTGCAACGAGCTCTTCCACAGGGACCTTGCGAACATCTTTCCTCACACCAACATCATAAGCCAGACGACCAATACAGTAATTACCATATCCCGTCAAAGCCACGGCTCCAACACCAGTAGCTACAGCTCCAAGTGTAGTAGAAAGAGCACTTGTTGAAGCAGAAACCTTCAAAGCTGGAGACAGGGAAGCTGCTGCTTGACCACCACCACTAGTTTCCACTCCTAAAGCCCTGAGTGTCAAAGAAACAACACCACCCGCTGCACACACCGAATTAACCTGGCTACTACTTCCCGACTTGGTCACCGACAACACGAGCAAACCAGTTTTGCAATAGATGGCGAAATCTTCGCAGTTGTTGTCCAAGAGATGATACTCACCAAAACCATTTCTCAATAAGAGGAACTTGGCGCGGGAGATGACTTCTTCAGGAGGATCTGAAGCTGCTATAGTGCAGGTACCACCTCGTTGTTTAGCGAGAAAGATGGCCTTGGAGACATTGTACTGGAAGAGATAGAGGTTTCCTCCGGAGAGAAAACAGTCAAGGCAAGAAGAGATAACACCGCTGAGATTGGTTTGGTCTCCACAATCAGGACACGGGTTGTCTCCTCCATGATGATGAGGAACTGAACTAACAATGATCTTGTCAAGAACAGTCCCTGTTCCGATTTCTAGACCACCTCCACGTGTGAAATGTATGACTTTTCCATCTCCTACATAGATTCCTGTAGAAAGTGCATCATAACGCGTCATTCATAGAATCGACTAAATGTTTAGAGAGAGAGAGAGAGAGGGAGGGAGATGGAACCGTGATGGGTATAGATGTAAGAACGCCATGAATAGATGTGATCTCCTGCCTTGAGTTCATCTCTGGAGATCTTGTTCGACAACAATCCCATCTTCTTTTCTTCTTCTACGGACAAAAGTACAATGATCGAAGATCGCTTAATGAAATGGCTTATCTCTCTGTCTTTTTCCCTTCAATTTATTATTATACTAAAGAAATGGACGTGTTGACTTTATTTTATTTATCAAACCGTGTTTCTTGTTAATTAAGCAACATAACCCCTTTTATCTTAAATCGTAACACGGTAACAGATATTAGTCACACACGTAGGAAACACATCACGTGTCATGCGTGGATATAACATACCACCCGTATGAACAGTATGATAAGAAACCAATCAAACGTTAGAGCAGGATTAACCGGGGTCTATTAAGGTGGGGTTCTTAGCTTTTCTAAGAGACGTATCTTAGCTTTTAACTAAGAAAAGCTAAGAACCGTCTCTTAAATAAGAACAATAAGAGCCGTCTCTTAGCGGGAAAAATGCAAAAAAAAAAAAAAAAAAATTAAAAAGACAAATTTTTCGTTAAGAACCCCACCTTAAGAGACCCGGATTAATCATGGCCTTACCCATGTAACTATCACTTCGTCCAGACTCCAGAGTATTGGGTTGGATACGTATATGAGACGCGTGGAAAGATATGACTAATTGTATAAGTTTTTCGTATTTGATTTGTAGTCAAAAGGTGGACGTGCCGGAGTGGTTATCGGGCATGACTAGAAATCATGTGGGCTTTGCCCGCGCAGGTTCGAATCCTGCCGTTCACGTTTTTTTTTTGTATTTTGACGTTTAATATTTGACACGTGTGTTGATAGTAAAACCACGATTTGAATTGATTTTTGATTAGTTTCAACGTTAAATCAGAAGATTATGATATGACCCCTGTTATATAGTATAAAAATTCATTCCGGTATATACGTGAGGAGCTTAGATGGACTGCATGCATCATCATCCACCGATCGATCTGGCTCTTTGTCTCCGTTTTACAAACAAAATCTCATTTCTCTTGTCATATTTCCATTAGCCTAGATATCCAGTGACATCTCACAATAAAATTTAACAGGTGAATTCAACTTCGATTCACCATTAACAATATTACTCATGTATCATCATTGTGAGAAGTTGGC